>JAULKL010000007.1:771094-783900 GCA_032355745.1 Rubia rechingeri
CCAAGCTGAAAAACACCACAAGATTAAGTTAAAATATCAAGTAATGAAAATAAAACAATAAGTATGGCATTAAAAACTCGCGCATTGCGAGGAAATGGGGAAAACAATTAGGGAATTCCTCTGACCCGGATCTTGACCCGCGAGATTCTTATGACCCGAAATCATTAATTTCTGAATTATTTATACCCAGCACCTCCAAAAATTTGTATCTGCACCCAAATCCCTCCTTCCTCTCCCAAATTTTCTTTAATTATATTTGGAACCCCCTCTCTAATTAAATTTCATTATATTTCACATTAATTCTTGGTCTCGTTGTGAGACGGTCTCGCACATGACTTTGTCTAATTAAATAAATGAAATAATTACAGAAAAAAAAATTGGTACTCAAGAGATAGTGGTTGTCCTAGTAAGTGATAATAAAAAAAATTCTCAATAGCTGAAATATGAGAATGTTGGAATTTTCCCTCAAATTTTTTTAAAAAATGGTTAGGAATTTAAGGGTGTGGTTCATAAATTGAGGAACTCAAGAATTTGGTTCATGAAATGGGAACTCAAGTGTTGGACTTGAACTCTTAGAAATATAGAGAGAGTTGGGGAGTTCTTCAAGTATTGTGAAAAAATGCAGTCCCTTCTAATGGGATCTAGTTGGGTGGTCTTTTGTGACTTAATTCCTAACATCTGTAATTTGTTTGACTAATTCGGTTAATAATATTAATTTGTTTATGTTCGTAGATGTAGTCAATATGCTTGGTAAACCACATTAAAATTTGTGTTCTATTTTCCCTACTTTCTCTTTTGTTATCTTGAGTTGAACAAGGGTTAGTTTCCCAACAAGTTGTAGATGGAAAATATGAATGAACAAGAATGAGATTTGGAGTTAGAGAGCTCGTGGATTGTAGTTATATAACTTATAGTATTTATATTCCTATTAAGAAATTAGTTATATTCCTATTCTTTTTATATTTTTCATTGAGTTTGTATGTTGTAATTGTCATCGTGATTGAAAGGTGCCATTGATCAAATAGACCATTCATATCTTATTAAATATGGGTTTTATATATTATCATGCTAGTAGAGTAGATTCTATCTATAACCCCTTCTTAATCTTAATTTGTTTAAGGGCAACTACCTTTATCCGTATCCACTGCCTATGTCATGCCAATAGGCTCATCCCAAGTCGCGATCATTAACCAGTTCGTTTCGACACCATCTATCTACATCTATTTACATCTATCTACCTTAACTATTATCATTATTTTTTTCTATGTCCGTGTTCGTGATTTCTTCATTCTACCATTGTCGAATATGCTATGAATGCCCTCTTACATTAACTTCTACCTACACTAAATCATTATCATTATTTTTTTCTCTGGTTGTGTTCGTACTTCCACCATTTACCATGGTCGAATCTACTACGAATACTGCTCCTACTAAACTTCTGCCAACTTCCACATTATTCTTTATTTCCTCCAGCTATATTCCTGATTCCACCACTTCACCATGGTCGAATCCTCTACTTATACCACTCTTACCATAACCTCTCCATATTATTCTCAACATTCTGATCACCCTGGCCTTACCCCCTCCCCGCCATTAACTTGTATTATATTTTGAGTAAAATGCTTAGATGACCACCAGTTCTTTGAAAAGTGCAAATATAATCCTCAGTTTTTCAAAAGTGCTAATATACCCCTGGCTGATTTTCAGAAGTGCAGATATACCCATGGCTGGCCAAAATATGTAAACTTATACCCGAGTACCCCCTTTTTTCCTCCTAATTTTTATGGGTACAACTGCTCACTTCAATGACTTTGAGTACAACTGCACTTTCAAAAAACTCGGGGTTATATTTGCACATAACAAAGAACTGAGGGTTATATAAGCACTTCATTCTTTTTTTTCTCAAGAAAATCGGACAAAAATATAAATAGGTCAAAATGGATTGATTTGGGTCAAAATCCAACCCGAACCATACCTAACCCGGTCCAAATTGAATTGGCCCACTTGATCCAAATGGAACATTCACCCGACCCGAACTAAATGGGTCGGGTGAAAACGAGGCAATTTAAACACGCCTAACCTTCCACACCACTGCCAAAGAAATTTGAAATTGGAGACGAATGAATAACCATCGGAGATATACTAAGAAAAGCGTCCAATGGCAAAAAAGAAATTTGAAAGCTAAAAATTTCATTTCCTTATCACCTGTGTAATGAACAGCAATAAATAGAAGAAATTACAAGAAGGCAGCTACTGTGAGAGATCACCAATCTTGCAATTTTTCAAAATATCCTGGAAATTGCTTCCCAAACCAAAATCCATCTTCCCTAGCGATCCAAATACAAGTATTGTCATTACCGAGAGTACAATGATCGCGAGCAATTTGGTAATCTATGACAATAAATGCCTGAGTTTTGTTGTTCCACAAAAACCGACAAAAGAACAAAGAAGTTCTTTGCAGATTCATCTTGAAATCCCAAGTGATGCTTTGATCTTTATTAAGAGTATGGAATCCAAGATCGTCGCCTTTTGCTGCACAGTGAACGGTTACAGCGTCGCCATTCATAAAACCATTTCGTATCAGCATATGGTATGTCCCTTCGGAGTCTGGTTCTGCTGCAATTAACCCTAAATTTTGGAAAAACAAAATGGAAATGCATAGCGCCCGCACAGGGCAAGTTTCAGGATTCATTATCAAACAAATGCTACGCATTTGGATGGGTTTTGCGAGTTTATTTATACGTACTAATTAATTCATTGGATTTTCAACATGGTCCTGTTATTATGACTCTGATTTTCAACATCTTCTTGTTGCGGGTAATTGACAAAGAGCATATCCAACCCGTCAGATAACTACTGGGTGGAATCAAAATGGCATCCCTAATTAATTCATTGGATTTTCAACATCTTATTGTTGTGTATTAGTTTTTTCTACAGTTGCATTTAGTTACTCGGGATACAATGTATCCCCAATGTACCGTATACGACTTAGTGATTTGCTAAGAAAATTTTCTTGTACAATATGATTTGCCTTCCATGTAAAGCTTCCATGTAAAATTTTCTTGTACAATACAATTTGCCTTCCACGTAAAGCAATTTGCCTTCTATGATACATCTTTCATATCACATTTTCTTCCATTGCGTTATTGCACATCGAGTATGGTTCGCGGCAGGGTGTAAATCTGATAAATATATAAATATATATGTGTGGGGGGAAGGGTTTTATTAACACCCTTATTTGTACACCTATTTTAACACCAAATTTCAATTATCCATCTGACATAATCTCACTCATTCACTAAATTTAATTTTAGTAAATTAATCTCAACCATGAGATTATGTATATATACAACCATGAGTCCGAAGTATTCTAACTCTCGGATCCTTCGACGTCCTTCGACGTCCTTCGACTCTAGATTCAATCCTCCTATTAAGAAATATCAAACAAACACAGTTAAAAATATGACACGAAAGAGTTTATAAATTTGCAATTTTTGAAAATAAATTCAAGCAAAAAATTCAAAAACCCCTGAGAAGTTTCGGCCACTAGGAATTTTTTCGCTTTACTCTGATACCAACTGGTATACATATCCTTGTGAAAACTCTAGAATGTGGAATTAAAATCTTTGACAAAATGATGGGATCTACAAACTCTCACTAGATCGCACGAAATTGATGTCAACTAGCCCTCGAGATTGTTCTCAATTTCGAAAATATGTGTCCTAATTAGTCCACATGATTAGTTCACAAATAAAGGGTATTGATACTTAATTAACCCGTAGAATTAAGCAACAATGAAAATGCTCGCAAGCAATGAGTATAACTCAAAAATTCTGAATATTTGATTGATAAAAAGGTGAATAAAACTCGGCCAAGCCTCCCCCAATCGGCCAAGCCCTAGTTCTAATCAGAACGGGATTTGGTAAATTATTCAAAAACTGAGAAGACTTATGGCATATTTTAAGAAGTTAAAATCATATCTAACTAAAATACCTAATTTAAGCCAAATATGGCCGAATTTTTCCAAGATAAACCTTTGATGAATACTGTCTTATCTAATCTTACCAAATCTAATTCTAGTCAAATTAGACCTGAATATTCTAAACCCTAATTGACTGATTTCAAGATTAAACCCTTCAAATCCCACATGGCCAAATTTCATCCCAAAAATTCAAAATAAAATAATTTACAATAGTTCATAATGATCACACTACCTCATTTAAAAAAAATCCAATGGGGAAAAATATAGTATTCTTCACGATGTCTTCCCTTCCCCGACACTCTTGAACAATTAATCCAAGAACTTATCGATGTTGATTTATTCTTCGTCATGAAATTGATCTATCAAAGCATTTAAATCCGTTTATCTAAGTTTCATTCTTACCCTAGTCATAGGACATGTCACTTAGAGGATTCCGAATTTAAAAGAATATCTTTTAAATGTTTGATCAAACTTTGACATATCATCATTTATAGTGGTAGTAGTCTTGACATTCGGTTGTATTGGTCAACCATCCAAAAGATGTCTTTCGTGTCAAAGTCAAACTTGATCGTCATACAATTTAATGAACAATAAATTATTTACTCCCCAACCAAGCGTTGACTATGTTGTTTTTTAAAATTTAAAAGATCTTTTTGCCAGCTGGAATGTAGTACTTCCTCTTCTCATGAGTATTAGCATATTTATTTTTAATGATGTTCAGTGATCATATTTGACCATCAATATCTCTAGTTACATATAGTAATTTTGCATAAATATATTATTCAAAATATATATGTTAAGATAAATCCAACAAAATCTCGCATGATATTTTCATAAATATATTAATTTATATTTAATTTCAAACTTTATTAAATTTGACTTAGAAAAAGTAAAAATACCAAAACTGGTGAACGGAGGAAGTATGATATATGAATAAGAAATTGATTCACCTGTCATGTATTGACTCTCTTTTTTTGGAAACGTGTATTAACTAGATTTAGGCCAAGTTATCCATAACTTATTTAATATAATTCAATTTAATTCAATTAACTTCTCAGTTCAGTGAAAATTTACTTTGATGAAATTTAACTTAACTCAATTATATTATTACTATTTTTTATTATACTTATTTTTGGTTCAGATCAGTTCAATTTGAATTCTATTTAATTCTATTTAAATCAATTCAAATAAATTTTAGAGAATATAGCCCTATTTTAAATTATTCGATTCAGGTGTTGTTGAGTGTAATTAATTCCAAATTCCACCGGTCTAACTAGTTACTGGTTAATAATAATAAAAATTGATAGCACTGGTTAATGGCAAAGTTTTGGGAAAGACCGTTTTTTCATAAGTTTATGGAAAGACGAGGTTTAATTAGAATAATAAAAGGTAAAAGGTTTTCGTTGCAATATTTAAAATTTACTATGCAACGTGTAGTGGTTATAAAGTTTATAACCCGATCCATGCAACCCAAAAATTTTATCTTCATTTCTTCTAATTTGCCCTTTAAACCTTAGTCTTTCCATGACTTATGAAAATACCGTCTTTCAAGAGACGGACTCCTGGTTAATATTTAGTTATATATAACACGGAGAACGTCTCATATTACACCGACTAGCGATTAGATCATGAAAAAATTTGTTTCAATAACTTTTGTGGTTAAATTATATTTATTTATACATTGATATACATTTTAAAAGTTTCTCAAAGTTATAGAAATTTCATTGCAATAAATTAAAACAAAATTAAATCACCTTATTAATTAGATCAACTATAAAATGAGGTCTAAAACTTTCTATATATTGTAGAAATTTAAACATTAAAAAATTCACACTCCTCTCCCGCCACGGGCCACCATCATCCGCCTAAGAATTAAGATCTCTCATTCATTTGCAACCTTTCACACCACGGTCAAAATGGACTAAACTTTTCAAGAAATTGAATAACAAATGAATATGCATATGAAGAGTAAAGTTTTGGAGCAAATCTGTTACAGCATAATAAAAGAAACTCCGCGGAGATACTCCCAAGAAAAGCACCCGACTTTCATAGGGAAACATCAGAAGAAGAGATTTTCTTTTTGAAAATAATCATTCATAGTTGCTGGGAAAACACCCAATGATTACAATAAATGGAATTAACATCCAATTCAACTACGCTTAATTAATAATTAATCTATTGCAAAGATATCAAAATCACATGTCAACCCAACTGATCATCTGTTCTGTTACAAATTAAAGATCCAATAAAAACTGTGGGATATTAACTCGCTTCCCACGAAAACCATGACCACTTGGCAGAGGAGCGTATCACACATCAATCTCTTCGCCAAACATGGATTTTCAAGAACTGCAACACCACTTGACCCAAATCACGATCTATGTTGTTCAAACTGCAAACAACTTGAAAAACACAGATCTAAAGCATCCACATTAATGAAAAATCTAACCAAAACTCACAAAATTGCGAAAACATGATCTTTACAACCAGATCGAGAACAAAACATCGATGCGAATAACGAAATCAAGTGATCATCACGAACTCAACAATCTAATCTATCAGGTCGAAAAACAATACTAATGTATGAAGACATATCCATACTTAAAAAATTATTGTTTCTCTATCTTCCCATAAATTGAAGAGAAGGTAGGGTTTTTCGGGGGAGAAAGAGATGACGGCGGAAGTGGGCGGAGGTGGGTGATTGTGTGTACATCAGAAGAATAGATTTGAAAGACTTGGGTAGTAATGCCCTCTATTTTCTACTTCATCTGCTCTCAAACACCAAAACATTAATTTGGACAAACGTGAGATTAAAGAGCCATTCAAGCACCTAAACATTAATTTGGACAAACACATAAATATAATTCATCGATCCGCTTAATATTATCGAAATCCTTTCCATCTTCTCACTGCAAGTTTTATTTACTGTCCAACGAAAAGCGATAAATCAAATAAATTGCAAGAAAATAAGCAACAAAGTAGTTAAAATTTATTATAAGATATGGTACAAATTTGATCACCAATCTTTCAATTTCACCAAGTGCACAAAATCATTCCCAAAATAAAATCCGTCTTGTTTAGCAATCCAAATACAGGTTTGCGTCTTGTTAACACCACAATGATAGTAAGCAACCCAGTAATCCATAACAACAAATGCCTTACTTTTTTCTTTCCACCAAAAATGACAAAAAAAATAAAGTAGTCCACCCTATATTCATATCGAAATCCCAAGTGATGCTTTGGCCATTATAAAGGTTATGGTATCCGATTTCGTTGTCTTTTGATGCACAGTGAACCCGTATTGCATCGCTGTTCATGAGCCCATTTTGTACCACCATGTGGTAATGTCCTCTGTTTTCTACTTCATCTGCTCTCAACAAGCCAAGAGTTTGGAAAAACAAAATGGAAATGCACAGCGCACAGATAAGGCAAGTTTTAGGATTCATCTTCAAACAAATGCTACACATTTGGATCTCTATTTATACTGTTTGTGAACCAAATGGCACCGCTTATTAATATTTTGGGATTTTCTAGATATTATGACTTGGATAATGCTTTTGTTATTGCAATCCTTCTGTAATGGGAATCGGATAGTATGTATCCACGGAGCATGATGTGTCATGTTATCAATTTTGATAAAAACAAGGTAACAATCAACTATTAACAATGGAATGATCAGTGGCATCCTCTGTATTTGCCACATCAGATTGTCACGTCAGATTTTTTTAAAAATGAATTATGTAATTACTAAATGCAGCATTCCTTCCTACACAACTTAAATCTGTCTCATTTAATGTTTATCTCTTACTTGATGAGTGTATTTTGTGAACATCCCTTTCATTGGAAAATGTTTAATTCTGTCTGATTGATTTTGTGAGAGATTTAAGCTTCCTATAATTTATTATTTTTTAATTGATGTTCTTATTTGCAAGTTTCAAAATTTGTTGACAAAATTCGTTGATTGATTTATAAAATAGCTAAAGTCCATATATTCCATATCAAAATTTAAAAATATAAAAATATAAATGAGAAAATAATATAACTTTTGTTGAATTTATAAATTTCTTTGAATTTGTCAATTTACATCTTCTAATTTTAATTTTGTTTATGCTTTGTGTATATAAGATGAAATAATACAATTATTACATTGATTAATAATATAATAAATATTACTTGAATAATAATTTGCAAAAATTATTTTACTTGAAAATAATTAATTTTTCATTTAATATGAATATATAGTATAGTTTAAATAGTTTATAGAATAATAATTTATTCCTTTTTGAGAAAATGTCCTTAAATTTATAATTTCAGTTAAATAATTATTCATTCATTATCATCTAACATTTCTTATTATTATCACTATAAATTTTATAAACGTAAAGTATTTTTATGCAACAGCTAATAATTTCTACGCAAAAAGGGTACGTGTCGATAAGGATTAAGTATGCATTATAATATTACTAAATATATTAATTTATTATAAATTATTGAGCATGTGTATTCTATATACATATGATAACAACTCACTACTTTTTTTAAGTTTTAAATTATATTATATCTTAAATTTTCGTTAATAAATCCGTGCATAGGTATGAGTATTATCTAGTATTTGACTGTTTGAAAATCGCGTCTTCAACTCCACATCACCATCTTTAATAAAAAAATATTTAAACTTTTATTTATATATTATAAAATACCAATATCATGCAAATTAAAAATTATACTATATATATTGACTATAGAAATATAAAAAAATGTACATATTTATTCTTTCATCCAAAATAATATTTATATATAAAATCTATATAATTTAGATTATCAATATTATAATATTTTCTAAAAAAACTACATTTGATCTTTATTTCCAAAAAATTGGAAATATATTCAATGATATCCTCTCTAAGTTGATTGGATGTATGTATTTATAAGTCAAAATTTTACGTTAGAAACATTGTTTTTCAGTAAAAGTTCTTTTTATTTAAAATTATAATTAGTTAAAAATATAAAACAAGCATGACAAATGTCAAACATTGATTGGTTAGTCACTGCACAAATAAAGAAGTACCAACTCCTTAATTAAAGAGTAATTTTTTACTAAGGAGTGTTTCTTACAACTCCACAATGGTCTCTCTTACGTAATGAGTGCTCCTTATTAAAAAAAGTGGGCTTAGGAGTAACCATTGTGGATGTTCTAAGACCCTGCTCTAGAGTTTATCTGCATTTCAATTCAATTAGATTCAAATCAGTTCGGTTAAATTCAATTCAGTTTAGATCAGTTTAGTTCGCCGTAAATTTAATTTGGTGCAATTGAACTTAATTTAATCATAAATTACCATTTATCAATACACTTATTTTTAATTCAAATCAATTCAGTTCAAATTAAATCAAATCAGATCATTTCATATAAACTCTAAAGAACATTGTCTTAATATATTGAAGTTCCAATTTTAATGTTAAAATTGAGCTCCAATTATGAGAGTGTTTCCCGTCAGTCGATATCTAATGAGTAGATCAATCATCATAAATTTGATTCTTATAACTTTAAAGTCATAATATAATTATTTTTAGGAATTTTTACACTTCTAACTCTAACATTAGGCTAAAAGCCAATATTGCCCTGTAAAACGAGAAAGTACCAACATATTAATAACCCTAAATTTATGACAAAATGTGTAGTTATAATCTTTTGTCACGGTTCCTGCGTTGACTCATCAATTTGAGTGTTGATCGGACCTAAAATGATGAAAATACCCTTACCCCCATAAGCTGAAAAGGAGTAAAAATGAGAATTCACCTTTTGGATAATGAGACTAAACGAAGAACTCAGGGGGCATAACGAGACCCACTTTGAAATACACGTACCCTCTTCTCCATATCCTCTCTTCAGTAGCCGTACCGAGCAGCAAAGCGCCGAGAATCATGCAGATCTTAGTTAAAACCTTAACCGGAAAGACCATCACCCTCGAAGTTGAGAGCAACGACACCATCGACAATGTCAAGGCTAAGATTCAGGATAAAGAGGGTATCCCCCTGATCAGCAGAGGCTGATTTTTGCTGGTAAGCAATTGGAAGATGGTCACACTCTGGCTGATTACAATATCCAGAAGGAATCGACACTTCATTTGGTTATAAGGCTTAGAGGAGGAATGACGATCAAGGTGAAGGCTCTTACTGGAATGGAAATTGAGATCGACATTGAGCCAACTGATACCATTGATCGCATCAAGGAAAGGGTTGAAGAGAAGGGAGGCATTCCCCCAGTACAGCAAAGGCTCATCTATGCTGGAAAACAGCTTGCAGACGACAAGACAGCTAAAGATTATAATATTGAGGGTGGCTCTGTACTTCATCTGGTTTTGGCTTTGAGAGGTGGTTTTCTCAATTAGATTGTGCTTTGGAAACTAGCAGATTCGACTTTATTGAGTATGACTATGGTCAATTAATGTACTTGTGAGAAAACAAGCAGATTGCGGTGAATGATTCTTATGTACAATGTGAAGTCGGGACATAAATATCTAAAAAATTATGTTGAGTTTTAAAAAAATATGATATAAACATGTTGAGTTTTAAAAAAATATGATATAACCGTTAGAGTCCAAAAAATATTATATAAGTTTAATATTTCAAACCATATAAAATTATGAATATATATGGGTTGGACCTGCAGGTTGAGTGGTTTTCAACCCACAACTCAACATAAAATTCATCTGCGAGTTGAGTGGATTCCAATACACTCTGTATTTAATACAATTCATAAATGATCGTTTATAAATGGATTGATATGGATTATATAAAAAAAATTAATAACTCATGTTATCCACATCCCGTATTCAACCAATCTGTTCATTTAGCATCCTATCGTTCATTTACCATCCTATATGAAAGTTAGGATCCTTTTTAAATAGATCGATATTCTCTAGCGAGACTATTTAGTATAACCGTGATTTGCTGATATCTTGTAAAGCTTAACAAACAATAGTAATGCTTTTAAACTTTCGGTCAAAAAGTTATAAAAAAGACATAAACCCATTAATAACGATAAAACTCCTTTTTAAAAATTATATCGAATAGATATGAATATAACAAAATATGACTTCTTTTTTATCATGTATGACTTTTCTAATATACTAGTGGGATATCATCGTGTTGCGCAATATTATTAATTAAATTATTAGAATTAAGTTTTATGTACATTTTATGTCTTACATTTAAATTGAAAACAAATAATTTTATTTAAAATTTTAAATTTTAGTCATTTAAGGAAAATCATATGAGTTATGAAGTGAAATAGTTAATTTAGTTGGAAACAGTTAAACATTGAAGACAATAAAAATTGATTATTTTTAAAATATTTTATTTAAATAATTTAAAAATTAATTATTTATATGTTAAGATTCATTTTAAAAGGTTATCATAAATATATGTATCTCATTGCAATAAATAAAAGTAAATATCAAACACCTTATTTGTCTCATTAATTATAAAATGTCTGTATTTAACAGTTAGTCGGTCTAAAATAAGACTTTGTCATATTTAATAAATAAATAATATGTATACATATTTCTATCAAAAGTACTCAATCATTGTATAAAAAAATTTGAACGTTTTGTTATTTCAGACTATGTGTTTATTTGGATTTTCTTTAGTGATATATATATATATGTATGTATATATAGTATGAGGTATTTATGATTTTAAATACATCATTAAAGTTATATATTTGAACAAGTTATGATTGATTATATATAGTAAATAATTGAAATAGTAATATATTATAATATTATTATGTTATTTTAGACAACTTGGGTTTATGACTTCAATCCTCCGTTGACAGCACCAAGCAAATAATTTCTATTATATGGTGTTTGGGATAAAAATAAATTTTAGTAAAGTTATATATTTTAATTGGAATATTAAAAGTATTCTAATTAAGTAGAAAGAAAATACGTAATTATATTTTTTATTAATTGAAAAATTATTTAAAAATTATAAATTATTGAATAAATTATTTTAAAAATTATTATTGTTTGGGTCTATATAGGTCGATTTGGGTTGATTTTGTGACCCAATTTGACTCGATCCGACCCAACTTAACTAGTTTAACTCTAAATTTTAAATCAATTTTTCCGGTATAACTTACTCACCCCGACCCGCGACCCAACATGACCGACCCTAGTTGGAGCTAACGCTGCTTTTGTTGATGAAACATGCTTATTCACTTGCAGAGTTGTCCAAAGCTTAATAAACCAACCATTAATTTTCTTTTTAATCGACTCTAATGTATGTGAATAAATTATGAATTAATTGAATTGAACCGGTTTGATCTGAACCAAAATGAATTGAACTGATCTAAAGTGTGAATAAATTTTGGAGAAATGATCAAACTTTTAATGTCAAATTATAATTATGTATACTTTAAAAAATATATTTTAAAAAGTTTTCAAAAATATAAAAATTACGTTGCAAAAAAAAGAACAAACATTAAATTATCTTATCCTAAAACACAATGTAATAGAAATTAGTATTTGTTTTCTGTTTCGTTTTTTTGGTTTTTTGGTGTTTCAGTCTATATCTACTGTCAATCGTTGTATTAAAGTCATTTTAACTAAGGTAAACCTAAGTTGTCTAAAAATAATATACCAATATTATTATATGTTACTGATTTTATTTCTTTACTATATATAATCAATCATAACTTGTTAAAATATACTCCCTCTATCCCACGAGTATTGACATGTTTACTTTTTCACGATTTTCAATGATAATGTTTGACCGTCAATATCTCTAAACACATATAACTATTACACATTAAAAAGTATAT
>JAULKL010000007.1:1022569-1032767 GCA_032355745.1 Rubia rechingeri
CGTATAAATATACTGAACTGAAATAAGTATAATATACTAACCTGATTTGAAGTGAAATAAGTATAAATATGATATAATTTGAAATCCAAATAAACTCCAGAGAATAGGGTCATAGTACACATGTACCTCCAATTTTTGTTTACAGTTGTATCTATTTCTTTTCTTTTCAATTTTTTAGGCAACCCTGCAACTTTAGGAGTAATAGAGCCATAACGCATTCAACAAAGCCTCGCATGCTAATTTCTCCACCACGTTCTTGTCCTCTTAAGCCTCTGTAGTCACCAATGCCTCGCCATTCTCGTACTGTACCTTCCATCGGATGCATCTTTCAAGACATTCAACATAGCTTTGCATGCTATTTTTTCCGCCACCTTCTTGTCCCTTGAAGTGTGTGACACGTTGTGACACACTCCATCTGCTTCCACCTCTGTAGTCACCGACGCCTCACCATTTTCAAATTGTACCATCGGCTTCTTCTTGATGTACCCTTCCTTCTGACATAGCTCCGTCAACTCCCTTACCGGATGGAGTTTTAGCGTCTCAGGAGTAATCAGAGGCTCGAGAAGCGGCCTCATGCTTCGGAAGATAGTTTCTTTGTTATATTTCGAATCCACGAATATTGCACCAGCAAGAGCTTCGACTATATCCCCAAGAACCTGCAATTTTGTAAAAAACAATGTCATTTTTCAATTTCCTGATGAAATTACCATATCACGAGAGCACACTCGAAGATTACCTTTGGGAAGGTTATCTCAGAATCCCATCCGAAGGTTGTAACCAAGCCTGACTGCTCAAAGCTTTTAACGGCTTTGACAATGTGCGACTGAAGCTCTTGAGATGCATGTAGGATGTGCTTGTTTAGCTGGGCCTTGATTGCAGATTGTGAATAGCAATCGTTGTTAACTGACGCGGACCTTAGATCAGTCAACAGTCCAGGAGATATACTGGGATGTTCAAGGTAGAGGTGTGTCGTGATAAGGTAATCCAACACAGCATCCCCGAGATATTCAAGCCTCTAAGGGTGACATCAAAAGTACAAAATCAGAAGAAAGGCACAACAAAAATATGCAACTGACGGCCTCAATGTATCCCTCATAGTACCTGATAGCATCTAGGAATTTCTGGTAACATGTATGATCCGTGTGTAAGTGCTTCCACGAGGAGGGAAGCATCTCGAAATTTGTAGTTTAATAGGGCCTCCAAAAACTTCACATTGACTAGCTTCTCCGGATCCACTTGGAGGGGCATCGAATAAGGAACATAGTTGAAGTCAATTGGGATACCAAGCCATCCCATAAATAACAATGCCGCAGTTTCCCCGCAGGAGATCAGGAATGCGCCAATAAGGGCCTCAACTACATCAGCCACCCTCTTGTTTTTCATATTCCTTGTATGCCCTACATAGATAATTCGTTTAGGTGACAATTCTTCTCTTTCTAGCTGGTAAGTTACAGAGTTATCACCAGGTATGATCCATAATTTAGGATCAAATGGTTCATCGCGAATAAAACCCTGGAAATTAAAAGGGGAAAAGAATCAGACAAAATTATCAATATTTGTCCATCAATGGGTTTAAATGGGAATACACGAGAACAAATTCGAGAGGCAGGTTGACTACTTATACAAGAATGGCGAAAATGGGGGTATAGTAAACAGAGATGAGATTATATGTGTAGGCCTTTTGCAATTTCAGTCCAGTGCTATCTAGACTAGTAAATACTTGGATAATAATTGTAAACCAGAAAACAATAACCTGTGCTAGAACCCTTACCGATATTTTCCGAGAGCAACCTAGCCTGCATAATGAAGCGTTGCTGATTATCTTCTCTCTCTTGATACTGAGAAGACCTTCATGGAGGATATTATGTGTTTTAAATAGTTGTTGGCTTACAGCATATTTCAAAAATGAGTCGCCAAGGGTTTCCAATGATTCCAAATGAAACTTTTCTAGGCATTTTTTAGTAGTTAATGCCTCCAAAACCTAGAATATGAAAACACCACATTGTGAGGTTCTCCAAGAACAGGTCAACCAGAAAAAAACCAGCCTATGCTTTGAGCAGTCATCTATATAGTTTAATGAAGAAAAAGCTTTAAATTACAAACCTTCAAAGTTGGAATCCCAGCATTTTGCATGCACTGATCCAGATGATATCTCTTCAAATTTCCAGCTATCAGGAATGACTCAATCCGATTCATAATATATGGAGCATGCGAAAATGAGTATAATGAAGATATAGAGAAAGGAGACATAATCACGGAACAAAGTTCTGGAGGCAACTCCACGAATGATTTACTTGGATCTACAAGGAATCAGAAAAAGGAAATGAATTATAAAAATAACACGAGTCCACAACAAGAGAGTGCAACGATTATCATAATTTGTGAATGATGATATTACGAAATTATTACAAACAGAAAACCAAGGAATATGAAGTGTTTTTGAAAATCACAGCAATAGTAACTTTTTCTGGAATCTTACACAGAGAAAATATAAAACTAGAAGTAAATTTCACTAGCTCCATCTCCTTGAAACAGTCTATGATTAGCCATAAGCTTAAGAAAAACAAGTAGGATAAGTTTCTTTTGGCCTTAAATTCACCATGTGAAGTGTTGCCATTTCAGGAGCCGAATATCATTGTAACCTATCATGTTCTTGCTCTTGGTCCACGGTGACTTTAGATCAAACAAACCTCAATTCATTATTCAATAATTCCAATATTCGCATGGTCAGTAAACATGAGCCATGGAACTGTTCATTTTCTCTCTAAATCTCCACCTGAGCACTTTTGTTTCAGCCAATAACGGTCATTAACGGCCATTTCCATGGCGGAGACGCCGCCCCAGAGTGGCGGAAATGCCACCGGGAAATCGTTTCTTCAAGCCCTTGCTCCAAAGCCAACACCACTCTCTACCCTATTGCCGTCCAATCCAGAAATTAAACCAATTTCACATAGCCTGAATGGGAAGCTCGCCTGCATCTATGCCAAAGAATCGGTGGAGACCTTCGCGGCTCACTACCAAAATGCCTTAATTGGTAAGTTCAACAGATTAAAGCCCCAGATGGAGGAGATAAATAGAGCCTTCCAAAAACTGAGCTTCATCGGAAAATTCCAATTGGGTTCCCTGGATTACAGGCACGTTCTTATCCGTCTGGAGAACAAGGACGACTACAACAGGCTTTGGGTACGGGGAGCTTGTCTGATCAATGGATTCAACATGAGGGTCATGAAATGGACACCGGATTTCTCTACCAGCCGAGAGCCATCGATTGTTCCGGTCTGGGCTATGATTCACAATCCACCACTTCATTATTACAACAAATCGGCAATCGAGGATCTAGGGAACACAATAGGTACGTTCCTCAAGATGGATGTAGCTACGGCAACGCTCTCCAGGCCATCGGCCATCAAATTCAGTGTTGAGCTCGATCTGCTAGTAGAGAGACACCACTCTATAGTCATCGGAGATCCATAGGAATCAGTGGAGTGCCGCATTGAATACGAAAAGCTCCCGAAGTACTGCCCACATTGCAGCAAAATTGGACATGAGGAAGCCCAATGCGGTTTTCTACACCCGAAATTGAAGGGGAACTCGAAAAGGAACGCTCGAGTTGGGGTACACAAGGATGACTCCCAGGGCTCCGGATTGACTGTGCAGCAGAAGAAGGAGATTCTGATCGATAGAGAACTACTCCAGGAGCTGAGGTGCCAAAAATCCATTCCTCCATCCCCAAATGCTATGCCACCATCCCAATCACCTTCCGGGGAGGTAATCACTGATATTTTCAGTGGCCTTAAAAAGCCAAATGTATCCTTTTACTCCTTCGATGATCTACATATCCCTCAACTGAAGTCCACAAAAACTAGTCTCAGAAAAGGCCAAAATTTATCAATTGTTCCTTACACACCTCCAATGGAGGTTTCAAATTCATTCCAGATATTGCAGGAGGAGGATAATGGAAGACTCACAAATGATGGTTTGGATACAGACTCTCAACTGGATGACAAAATGGAAAATCACAGTGAGAATGCAAGGGATGACAATGAAGAGGATACACAGCTTCTACTGACACAAGAACCTTCAGGTAACAGTACACCTCCTAAGCAGTTAGAAGAGGTAAAAGAAACAAAAAGGAAAGGAAAAAGAAACATTTTCACTGGAGGCCTTACATTGGATAACTGGCTCAGATCATCACAAAAAGCCAAAAATGTTTCTTTATGATTAGTCACAAAATAATAGGTAATCTGCTAGTTTGGAATGTTAGGGGGTATGGTACCTCATTAGACAGATTAAAAAACCTAATCTCGGTACATAAGGTTAGCCTACTTTGTATTATTGAACCTTGGCATGAACAATCACAAATTACTGATTTAAAATTCATGCTACAATTTGATAACTCAATATATGCTGCAAATGCTAAAATATGGCTTCTTTGGAATAACAATTTAACACTTGATGTTCTTACACAATCTGATCAGTTCTTATGTACTAAAATAACTGAATCTTTAATATCCTGGAATGCTGTCTTCATATATGCTAAAACAACTAGGAATCTGAGGAAAGAACTATGGAGGGATCTCCTCATCCTACCAAATGCTCCAACAATATATGTTGGAGATTTTAATACTGTTGCTCATGTGAAGGAAAAAAAAGGAGGTGCTCCTCCTTTAGGTAGCATCAGGGATTTTAATTCCCTGATCAATTCTTTAGGACTTCTGGAAATCCAATCTGTTGGAAACCAGTTTACTTGGTCCAACAATAGAGCAAAGCCAAACCTATTGCTCCAAAAGTTGGACAGGGGATTGTGCAACTTGGAATGGATAGAGCTTTTCCCTCATAGCTCTATTCAAGTTCTGAATAGAATAACTTCTGATCACAATCCCTTACTTCTCTCCATACAGACCTCTGACATAAGACAACCTAAACCATTTAGATTCCAAAAAATGTGGCTGCAAAGGGAGGACTTCGCACAGCTGGTTCATGTCTGTTGGAATCATCCTTGTCAGGAAAATGGCATGTATAGAATAGTATATAAGCTTAAAAAACTTAAAACTGCTCTAAAATCATGGAACAAAGATACCTTTGGAGATGTTCATAACAACCTGAACCAAATGGAAACTCTAGTGTCCCAACTAGAAGAAGCATATCAGATCACTGGTGAAGATCAGGACCGGATAGAGCTCAACAAACAGAAGGCAAAGCTAATAAAGTGTCAGAAAGAACTAACCATTTTTTGGAAACAAAAGGCTAGGGTTAGATGGCTGCAGGAGGGAGATGCTAACACCAAGTACTTCCAAAACTCAGTGAAGGAAAGAAGGTGTATATCTCAAATTAATAAGATAAAAGACAGGAATGGTCTTTGGACCACAGATCCTGTAAAAATCCAAGAGGAGGGAATTTTCTTTTTTGAAAAACTGTTAAATGTGTCAGAACCTGACAACACGGGTCAGTACATCCAATTCTTCCTTCAACAAATCCCAAACATTATCTCCCAGCAAGAAAATGAAGAATTGCTGAGGCAAGTGCACATGGATGAATTAAAATGTGCAGTCTTTGATCTTAACAAAGATGGGGCACCTGGGGCTGATGGATTCTCTGGATACTTTTATACACATTGCTGGGAAACGATCAAAGATGATCTCCTCAGCTCAGTAAAGGATTTCATGGAGGGCAAGAGATTACCTAGGGCTATTTCTAGCACATGGTTAGTACTAATTCCTAAGATTAACAACCCTAGTTGTTTCTCGGACTTCAGACCTATAAGCTTATCCAACTTTGTCAATAAGATCTACTCCAAGATTTTAATGGAGAGAATCAAGCCACTAATGACAAAGTTAATCTCACCTGAACAGTCCGCCTTCCTTTGTGGCAGGGACATTAGTGATAACATCTTACAGATGCAGGAAATGGTGAGGTTACTAAACAGGAACCAAAAGCATAACAATCTGATTGTCAAGCTGGATATGCAAAAAGCATTTGATAGAATTTCTTGGCCCTTTTTAAACTCAGTATTGCTGAGATTTGGATTCCATGGGAGAATAGTTAAGATAATATTGCAAAACATTTCATCAGCCTGGTTTTCAGTGCTGATAAATGGTGTGGCAACTGGTTTTTTCAGTTCCAGCAGGGGCATTAAGCAAGGGGACCCTTTATCCCCTTTCTTATACAATCTGGTAAGTGAGGCCTTCTCCAGGGGCTTCAAGAAACTAATAGCTATTAACTACCTGCAGGGTTTTAGGGTTCCTAGGGGAGTTCAACCAATCTCACATCTAATGTTTGCTGATGACACAGCAATATTTATATCTACCACCAAAAAAAACATCAAAAGAAACATCAAATTTCTCACAGCTTATGAACTATGTTCAGGTCAAAAAATTAATTTTTCAAAATCTAATTTCTTTTTGCACAAGAAATCTACACCCCAGAAGATTAGGATGGTTAGAAGTGAGACTGGCATGAAAAAAGGAGAAATGCCATTTACTTACCTAGGGGTGCCAGTATTTACTGGTAGGAATAGCATTACTCACTATCAGCCTCTCATCCAAAGGATGGAGAAATCCATTAACAATTGGAAGAATAAATGGCTAACTAATGCTGGAAAAATTATACTCATCAATCATGTGATGATGTCTATCCCTGTGCACATTCTTTCAGTTTTGCATCCACCAGAAATGGTGATACAAAAAATGGAAAAGATGGCAGCAAAATTTCTATGGGGTGAATCCATATTTGGCCAGAGGAAAATTTGGAGGAAATGGTCAAAAATGGCCATCCCAAAGACTGAAAATGGTTTAGGGTTTAGGGATATAAGGGCAACCATTTATGCTTTCTCATGTAAATTGTGGTGGAAGCTGCAAAAAAATGAGACCATTTGGTCTCGTTTCCTGTGGTCTTTACCTACTACCTACCAATCCTCCCACACTTGGAAGAGGATTTGTTCAGTCACAGAGCATGCTAACTCACTTTCAAGAATACTGATAGGCACAGGAACATCACCTTTCTGGACAGCTAACTGGCTGGGTACTGGTGCCCTTTGCTATGAATGGCCAGAACACATTGATGTACCATTCCCTACCATATCTGTCTATGATTTCTGTATTAATAAGCCAGCTTTTTTACCAATTTTGGAGCCTGTTCTGGCTACCAACACTGTAAATCTTTTGCAGGATTACTACTTAAAACACAGCCATCAAGACAGATTGGTATGGAAGCCTACTGCATCAGGAGAATTTTCAGTCAGCTCGGCTTATCAATCTTTGAGGAAAAAAGGTTCACAAGTACATCAAATGAAGCAGGCATGGTCTGCAAAGGTACCCTCACAACAATCCTTCTTCATGTGGAGAGCTTTTAACAATTTATTACCATTTGATGATACCTTGATCAGGTTTGGATTTTCAATGCCATCTAAATGTCTCTTTTGTTGTAATCTGGACTCCATCGATCATTATTTTAACTCTTGTCAACCAACGGTGAGAATTTTAAATCATATGCATGCACTACTTGGCATCCCGAGTCCTCAGTTTAGGTCCTATAGGCACAGAATGAGCTATTATCTTAATTACACAGGCAGCACAAAGATCCACTCATCAGTTGTTCTTACTACTATGATTGTGACCTTTTGGTGTCTCTGGTGCAGGAGAAATAGACTTCTATATGATTCTCATCTTACAAATGAAACAATGGTGTGCCATGATGTCATTAAGCAAGTCTCTACTATGTTCACTGCACTCCCATTGTATGGAAATCCATTAAAATATTGTGATCTAATCACGGCTGGATTGATTCCCTTCCTAAGGAGAAAGAGACCAAAACCACTAAAAATAATAAAATGGAAACCTCCTGATTTTGGATTTAAGATCAACGTAGATGCATCACATAGGATGGGTCAAACTGGACTAGGGTTGGTTATTAGGGATCCTAGAGGGAAAGTTATTCAAATGCACATGAAAAATGTAACGGCATCTTCCCCACTGCATGCTGAACTCCTTGCACTACAATTTGGGTCTCAAATGGGAGCACAATTGGAACAACCATTCATTGTAGAATCTGACTGTCTTGCTGCCATCAGAGGGGTGCAATCCTCTCATATTGATTGGACCTGTTTTAGTTTATGCCATGATCTATACTCTTCCTCAATTGGTCACCATATCTGTCATGTACATAGAGAAGCTAACAGGGTTGCTGATTTTATTGCAAAAAGATGCATTCAACTAAATTTTTCTGGGCCTTTACCTCTCCATGAAGCACCTATGGTGTTGAAGGGCCTGCTGACTTTAGATGAAATAGGATTACCTTCTGTTAGGCTTTTATCCTAGGAAGGTACTGCTGCTGTTTTTCATGTGCAGGGGGCTGAAGATCCAGGGATGTTGTTCTCTGAGGGTGCTGCTGAAACTCCAGGGTGTTGCTGCTTCCATCTGAGGAAAGTTGATCAAGTTGCTCGCGACTCCAGGGACTTTGAATGGTTGCTACAGGGGCTGGTCTTATCCAAAGACTCTTTTCTGCTGCTCCATGATCGCAAGGAAATGCTTTTCAAATGGTCAAAATCCGGTTTCAGGTCAGGGAAGAATTGTGAGTTCGATGCAATTATGGAAGGCTCGGATGACCCCAATTTTTATCCACTGCTCTTCGTACCTAAGGGTGCTTTGTAATCTATCTGCAAATTTGTAGTAGTACAAGTTAGATTTTTTGGCTTTGATCGGTCAGGCCTGTCAATTCTAGGGGCTAAGTTGTGTTTCGATGCGTCGATCACAGACCAGCAACTGAAAGGGAGGGCATGACGCGATCATTTACATGAACAATAGTTCATTTTTGGAAGCATTACTTTTGCTTCTTCAACCTATAGGGTGCTCTTGTAATATATTGGACTACTACTTACTCAGTTAGGTTGTAATCTAATTTATCAGGGTTTGGGGTGCCCAATAAATACCCCCCACCATGGGTGGCCTTATTTTAAAAAAAAATCAAATGAAAGTAAACATCCAAATCAAATGAAAATAAACATGACCAATCAACACAATCCACAATAATCCACCAACACAATCCATAAAATTACATCACAAAATAATACATCAACACAATCCACAACCATCCATCAAAACACAACTCAATCCATCAACACAATCTGCAATGGTCCACAATACATGAACACAATTCTCGATCAATACAATCCATTAATACACTCCACAAAAATTCACAATCCACAACACAATACATAAAACTACATCATGACATAGACAACAAACCACACCAATTAAACTATTACAATTTTTTTATTAAACTAACAAGACATTTTGACCTGTACCACGGGGTCGTTGTTTTATTGAATAACCCAGGGCATAAGAAAGTCAAAAATAAGATTTATAGTATTACTCCCTTAATGATTCCTAAATACTAGAGATTAGGTAGTGATAAGTTAGGGTGTCATCCACAAAGATTTAGGGGTTCAAAAGATAGTTTTACGTAATCCACACATAAGCGTCACCCCGTGTGTATGTCGGGAGTAAGGAAAATGGGGGATTTTTGGTTCGAAAGAGTAAACTACAAATACAAGCATACAATTACAAATACGAGATAGAGATAATAATGAAAGTCTTGGGGCATTTGCATCACGTTATTGTTACAGATTTGATCCTCGACTCTTATTCACATAACAACAATTTTAACTATTCTATACCTTATCACCCGATGTAGAGAGGTTGATTCACTGGGAGTTCCCACGATGACTTATATCTTGGTTATGCCCCCTCGTCAAACTCCCACCTCTTCCGCCCATTATAGCTAGAGAAACGTTATCACTGACCCCCTCTAGCCCTCACTCATGTGGTTAATAAACCTGACATCACACTGTGTATGATTTTTACGACCGGGAGCATTAGTGACTCATTAATTTCCCCTTGAAATTTTATCCGGACTAGTTTATTTCAAACACGTGATATGACTTTTGGAAAAACTACAACCCCAACTGGATCAACAATCGATGCCCAACGGTGTATGGTCTCGTTACTCCTATATCGTTCATAACCTAATTCATTTATATCCATTAGCCTAATCTAACCAAAGAATCAACAATCAAACAATATAATGTATGCAAAGTTTAAAATACTCCCATCTCATTCTCCTCCAGAGCTGCCTTTAGTTCTCTTACCTGTCCAGGAAGGAAATTTTCCTTCTGATCGAATTTGACAAGACGATGCCAAAT
>JAULKL010000007.1:1231047-1241781 GCA_032355745.1 Rubia rechingeri
AGCGGCCCAACACAATATGCTTTAACGTAAACGAATCGGCACAAGTCCAAGTCACAACCGAGCAAAATTCAAAATTTCGAAGCCGGTTACTTTCTACATTTCAGAGAAGAATAATATGGATACTAGTCCAGTTTTGTACCGTGTGTTCTAACCGGTAATTGTGAGTCTAAATTCCAGTTTTCAAATTTCGTAGACAGAACCGTAAAATTTTGTTCACAATCCTTGGTCGATCAATGGAGGAGAACACTTTCGACAGCGTACGAACTGCGAATCCCTTCCCCCCTTCTATTTTTAACGCTTCTACATTTCTGTGTAATTTAATTCGTTCATTGTTAATCAATGTATAATAGGAATTGATTGGTGAAATTTTCAAGCGCATTTGGAGAAGAAGAGTTGCAGGTATGCAACCCCTTGCTATTTTCGTTGTATTTCTGCAGCCTTTTTTCAATATAAAAAAAATTCCCGTTTGAAGTATAAGAGATTATCATTCTCTTTTTTTTTTTGCAGAACGCGAAAGAAACGATGCAGCAGATGCTGTTGATGCCGAGGTTTTCAATTTTTTAAAAATGTTTTTGAATTGGCATTTGCTTGATTTGTTTGCTGAAGAGCGGAAGACGTGATTGCAGGGTGGGGTTGCCACACCTAAAAAAGGACGGCCTACATCAGGTAATCTTTATGTGATTGTTGAAAATATTTCTTATGTGCATAATCTGGCATTTTCGACGTATATGCTCATTGTGCGTATTTGCCATTGGATGCATTGGATTCTGAGAATGCATTTTGTGACATATGGTCTTGCCAATGATCTTGTAGATAAAGGAAAAAAAGAGAGTGGATGATTGACAATGCAGCCTAAGTGGTTATCGTAGGAAATATGCTGACCTATGCCGATTATGTAGGTTACACACTTAATAATGAAATTGTTCGGATTTGATGGAAGAGTTCATAGAGTAATAATTAGGGTCTCGAGAAGAGTTACTTGCTTCCTCTTTAGTTTTCCTGTGATTCATTGAACAACTGCATCGGTCTTCCAGAATAAGAAACAGGACCTTTTCATATTTAGTATTGCAGTATCAAAGTTTGAAGTTCATCTTTTAGTGATATTTGCGTGGACAATAACATATTTTCATCTACAATGATGGGTGCAGCTAATGCAAAGGTGGTGGAGCTTACCGCAGAGCTCCTCCGAGTCTTTGTTACAGGTTTGACCTTATAATTGTTTGCAGAAAGAATGTTGTATGAAATCATGCTTTGTTTTGAAAATTTCAGCGTTCACAACTTGGATTGATTTCGTTGTGATTGATTACTACAGATTTGTCTTTTACATTGTGCACCAAATGTCAACAAGTTGCAAGTAATGAATGCATTACTCTACTGTGCAAGTTCCATTTTTCTGCGTATGGTTGGTCATCCCGCCATTAATTCTTCTTCCCCACCAACAAAGACCGGAGTTTACAATTACATGCATAAATCTTGACTGCTCCATGTGCTGCATCTGCATTTTGCATTTCTGACTCGTTGCAAGATGTTTCTGTCAAGAAGCGTTGTGAGTTCATGGATACTTGCATTCAGCGTTTTCAGCCTCTTCTGGCTCTCTGAATCAAGGGTAGTACAAGATGAAGGTGCGTTATGGAATATGCTGTGTTGACTTTGTTTTGGATTCCCTTAATATGGTGAAAGTTTACAGAATAAGTTGATCATTTCGGCTTTGGATTTAGAAGGGTTTATGCATCAGAACCCATCATATGTTTTGACTTAGGAGTATCTTGAGAACCAAGCTTGTGTTTATTTTCTTGTTTATTTGGTCAACTTTGGTTTGCTGCAGCTAGTACACCTTGTTCCTGAGAAATTGGTCTAGCTGCACTTGAATTTCAAGTTTCAAATTCGTGTCGGTTGAGTTGGTGTGATTATTGCCTACCTGATGCTATGGTTTTCAATTTCACTATCTTAACGGATAATTTATTGGTTGATGTTTGGGCTATTTCAGTGGAATAAAATAGGTTGTTGAATTCTGCACTTAACCTCATGAATTTAAACTATAGGATAGGAAGAAAACTCTGTGGATCCTTTGTAACACAAAGATTGGGTTTTTAAGAATCTTTCTTTCCCCATCTTGCTTCTTTTGAATATCTTGATTAGATCATAGTGAAAGGCGAAGATGAATACCTAAATAGAATCAGAAAGAACTTCTAAGATGGTGTAGTTGCTGGTTATCATAATGATGTAACTTTGCCAAATTTTAGCAATGTTGCCTTCATCTTGAACAAGATCTGGAGTTCTTGGCGATGTGCACAGAACATCTACCATCATTTAAAAGATTATAGTGTAGTTTTCAGAAACAATATTGACTAAGCATTTACAGAAGATACCTATTCTTTTGTTCAGAGGAAACATACACTTTTAGTATCACAGTTCTCGTAATGTATGCTAAAAGCTCATTGTTACAATTGTCTGGTAAGGTTGGGGTAACTGGCCAACTAGAATTAGTGTCTGAAGATGTTTCTTAGAGAATTAGGGGTTTCTAAATATAGTATAACCACAGTGTTTTGACAGAGTCTTAACAAGGGTTAAACTACTCTAGAAAATACATTTTGGTGACTGAAAAGCATAATCTTATTACTAATATTCTCCATCAGAATTTGATTAGTATCATCTCTATAATGGAAACGAACCATCATGGAAAATAATGACTGGAAGATGGTTACTTCACAAATTTGCATCAATTAATAATCTCCAATCAGCACCAGACAACATGTATGAAGCTAACATCCCATAGAAAAAATTGTGCATCAACTACGCTTGATTCTTCGTTATTCTAAATCCGCTAGAAAGGGTTGTTACTTGTTTGTCAAATGCGTGATTTCCAATATTAGAAGGTGTATTGGGGTTGTAAGTTGTTTGGGAATAACTTTGTTGATTACAGTTGAAACTGTGTACACTATTTCGCAAAAGTAAAGCAGTGAGTCAGTTAGTGTTGGTGCTAAAGATCATCCAGTTTACTGTTGCATCCCTCTTATTAAGTTTATGAGGCATCTTGACTGGCTAGTGCATAGAGATGATCCATGTTTTCGTCCTGATTTTGGAACAAAGCAACTCTCGGAGTAAAAATGTAACTCTAATTTGTGGAGCTAAACTTGGTGGATATCCTATATTGTATGTTACCGTACCATAAAAGCTACTACACCCGCTCTCTTGATTACAAATGATGTAACAACTGTTGGGCCTATGCTTTTTTGGAATTTAAGAATGTCTTTACTTGTGCTTTTAAATCTTTGTTCAGACTTTGAGAGATTTGACATTTTATTGAATAAGGAAAGATAGAAGATGACTTGGCATCTTCCAACAACTGATTCACTAGATTCATCCTAACTCAAAGCTAGTAGGTTTATTTTCGCACTTGTTTTAAATTGTAATCCATATCTGCTGCTTGTTACTCTATCAAAAGATTAGCTGAGACTCATTTCATCAATTTTCTCTCAGTGAATGCTCTTCAGAGAATCGTTACAGCCATGGGAGCCAACTTTTGGAAATTCAATGCTGATTCGTGCACTGTCGAAATGGTTGGTTTAACATCAGTAGCACCAACGGGATCTGAGGGTCGTATTATATGTCAATGCAACTCTGATAACACTACCTGCAATGTGATAAGAATGTATGCTGATCAATTCTTAATCCTTGGTCATGTTTTCTTAGTGCATTGCATATCCTAAAGTTGATATCATTTCTCTAGAAGAGCGTATTTCTTTCATGGGAATAATAAACGACTGATGGGAAGTTCACATTGAGATGTAAAAAGAAAAATCCAAAATCAGTTAATTTTCCCTTACTTTGCTTGATATGCTCATATTTCCAGATAGGAATGGACATCATGGTTCTGTTACACTGTTTCCGAGTTTTTCTGCACCTTTAGTTAGTGATGGTTCTGATAATTTGTTCATGCTTGCAGTATTCTAAAGCATTATAATCTCCCGGGAGTACTGTCATCTGAACTGAGGAATCTTCCCTATATCCAGGAAATGTAGGGTCTTTTGGATTGTTGTATAAATGTTTTCTGCATTGTTTTTCACCAGTTGATTTGAACATCCCTCTGACACATTTTTTAATAATTATTCTGTAATTCAGTGATTTAGCTTACAATTATATTCATGGTACAATTCCTCCTGAGTGGTTCTCTACGCAGTTAAACAAGATGTAATAGTCTCTTTTCCTCTCTCGATCTCTCTCTTTTATGCATACAGTTATTTGTTTGCATTTCATTTATCTGTAATTACTACTATATGTTTTTTGTTGTTGATTTCAGAGCACTGCTTGCAAACCGGTTATCGGGGGAAATTCCAAGCGGGATAGGGAATCTTACCAGTCTGACATACCTGTATGTCTTGCAACTTTATGATTGTATCATTCTTTGTTCATTTATATTCTTCTGGATCTTTTACTGACTTGATAACTGCAGTAGTGAGTTAAGTTGGGCTGCGCAGTGTCTGCCAGTTAATATTTCAACTTTAATTCTGTTTCTTTGGAGACTTCCATGGAGCAATTATCTGATACATCAGGTCTTGTTACTTTGTTTTTTGGACATTTATCGGCGTTGTAAAGGAAGCTGTGTATGTGTCTTATCCAAGCATGATGGGGGAATATGATCCATATAGCCAGCCCGACGTAGTAAGATAAAGGCTTAGTTGTTGTATTTATTGATGTTCTACTCTAAATTCATTATATATTGTAAATCGAGAAACTGATTGCTAATTTATGATAGGCCTCATTCTGATTTCTTAGTTAGCTTTAAGTATTATACTTCAGAAGACTTCTGTTAGTAAACTAAAAGCAGTGAGTTGAACATCCATACCTGTATAAATCTAGTTTGGCATACCAGTTTTAGTTTTTGTACAGACAGCAGGATTGTTTATTGGACTTTTCCCCTCAGTTTGTTATCTTTCCACCAATCCAGAAGAAGTAGTGTTTATATTTTATGGTCTGTCATAGTTCTTTCACTGAGTTTTTGGAGTTCCGTGGCAGGGATCTTCAGTCAAACCAATTTTCTGGAGCCGTCCCTTCTGAACTTGGAAAATTGATAAACTTAAAGACTTTGTAAGATTTCTAATATCTTTCAGTGCATTAACTGATACTGGTTTAGTCACAATTATTACTGACTACATGAATCTGTTTTATGATGCTGAAACGACAGGTTTTTGTCAGAGAATCGCTTCTCTGGCACATTGCCGATTTCATTTTCCAGTTTAGTAAATCTTTCAGATTTGTAAGTCTCACAATGCTTTCACCTGTTTACTACGTTTGATCTGTTATTTTTACCATGAGCCTAATGGTAGGCAACATTGTCTTTCCTGTTGCAGTCGGATAAGTGGCAACAACTTCAGCGGACCAATTCCTGATTATTTTCAAAGTTGGAAACAAATGACAAGATTGTAAGCTCTGTATTAATCTTGGAAGTTCTTAAATTTCTAAAATAAATTGCATAATGATATCATTCTTTTACAAATTGAAGAGAGATGCAGGCTACTGGTTTTGAGGGACCCATTCCAGCCAACATATCACTTCTGCATAATCTGGAACAGTTGTGAGTAGATTGCATCAATTTCATTTTGCAACAACTGACCTTCTCAGTAGCGGTTTATCATCTTGTATCTTCACATTCTTTTCTTTATGCAGGAGGATTACCGACATAACTACTACATATCAAGAATTTCCTCAGTTGAGTAATATGACAAACATGAAGAGGATGTACGTTGTCAAGTGAAACTAAGTTGCCATGGATTTTTGTTGTCCTGATGCTCTGGACATGCTTAATGTGATTTACTCTTGAATGCAGATCATTTCGAAACTGCTCTATATCTGGAGAAATTCCGGCGTATATTTGGCAAGTGGAAGGCCTGGACATATTGTGAGTACTGTATTCTGAATTCATCAAAATGTTGGCTTCTTTCGGCTCAATATCTTATCTAGGATGTGACAATTTATGACATTCAAATTACACTGCATGTTGGAGACACGTTAATCGGATATCTTACCCAAAAATTCCCTCTCTGCTCTACTACATGCCCAGAAACTTAAGATGGCGTTTTCATCAATGAATATGTACATACCGTTTTATCTGCTTCCAGCACTCATAAAAACTCCAGAGCTGTTAGTAAAAAGTGATACTTCATTTCTGTTCATGTAGGTTTGGGCGCTACTTTTGAAAGAAACAAATTTATACTGAGTAAAAAATCTTGTAATCTTTTTAAGGCAGGAGTGAACTGTAGCTGTTCTATGCTGTACCGAAACAAAGTTGTTCTATTGCATTAACTGTAACTTTCTGTTTTGCACCCCAAAATTGAGGTTTTCTTTTGCCACTTCTCTTCATGAATCATCATCCTTTGTTTTGATCCTTTTTTGCTTCCTTCTGTCTTATGAAATAAAATTTGCAAGAAGGACCAATAAAATAGAATTAATTTAGTTGAATAATTAGTTTGTCAGTCAGAGGAAAAACTTCAATAAGTGCTACTTTAAACCTTCGACTCTTGGTCATGAGCTTTAGGCCTTGTTCTCTTGGTGATGAGCTTGGTTACTTGTGTTTCAACATCTATTCAGAAGCTGATGTTGTCACATAGTCCATAACTGTTCTAAATATCTGACGTTTATGCTCTATGTAATTATTATAACCATAAAAAGAATGTACAGTGGTGATCTATAATCTGATAGGGTAACATGCCACAAGAAGCAACTTATGAACTACATGAATACGACAGAATGTATCACCAGTCTGTTGTTGTTCTTCATGTTTGAGTGGATTTGTGTTTGCTCATGGTTTTCATTCTCTCCGGACGATTGTTTCTCGTTTTTATTTATCTCAGTTGGTACTATTACAACTTCTGTGACACATATACAAATTGACCATATTATTTATTGTTTATACTTCTGATTGAATCATACTTGCCTCTCTCCTTCATGTACCCATAGTGGCATAGTTAGAACTACTACTCATAACTCTGTTTTCATATCATTGTCACACCAGGGATGTGAGTTTCAACGATTTAATAGGGGAAATTCCAAATAACATAAGCACCAAGGATTACCTGAAATTTGTGTGAGTAGTACGTACACACAAATTATCTCAATTTTTACGTGTTGAAGCATCACATTTATCTTCACTAGACGGACTAATCTTTTTTAGCACTGATGATTCTTCATGAATACTTGTAATTTTTGCGAAATAGATTTCTTACTGGTAACAGGCTTAGTGGAAATCTACCTGATTCAATCTTGAGGGCTGGAAGTAATGTGTAAGCCTATTTTCCGGCATCTATTTCTGAAACATCTATTTTCTGGCATTTTTTTTTGTTCTCATCAAGCATTATCGGAGTATATTGAAAATTTTCCTTGTGTATACAGATTTATACTCATCATATGAATGACTGATGCTGTATAATTTCTGTTTTTGGGTCCAGCGATTTCTCCTACAATAACCTAACTTGGCAAGGCCCGAAACAGCCTGCTTGTCAACCAGACATGTAAGAAAATCAGTTCATTGATTTCAAACATCAATCCTTAGTCCCATTTAAGAACTCTTTCAGATGACAACTCATGTAATGTCTTTCATTTCTATAGGAATTTAAACGTCAACTTATTCAGGAGTTCTTCAACAACAAACATGTTGTAAGTAGCCTTACCACTTATTGTGTTGGACTGTTTTATAATTGCAGCATTCAATGTATAGACTAAATAATGTGGACTACTAAATTAACATACTAAAATTTTCAAACTCAAACAATTATGGTACTAATTCTGTGCTCTTGCTGAAATCTATCACGCAGGAGGAATCTTCTTCCATGCACAGAGAATTTCACATGTCCAACATGTAAGTGTACTCTCTCTCCATGTGTAAAGGTAATGAATTATAAGAACATCTTTCCGCATGCTTATAATAGAATACAATGTGTACTCACAAATTCACATTCTTGGAGGAATGTACTCCTGGAAGTTGATAGTTACCTGTGGAGATGGTTGTGATCCAACAAAATGTTGTACGTTGTCTTATTCATAGATAGAAGAATATGTAAGAGAATGATCTTAGATTTGCTTATCTAACCCTGCAGATAGGTGTTCTTTCCGAGTTAATTGTGGTGGAAGTGATTTACGCATAAATGAAGAAGGCAGAAAAGTATTATACGAAGGAGATGCTGGAGTCAATGGTGGCACTGCAACATATTATCAGAAGGCCAGTAGCTATTGGGGGTTTAGTAGCACTGGAGACTACATGGATGATAATAATGACCAAAATACAAAATTTGTGGCAAATTTTCCATCTCCAAACCTCCCTGACTTGTACAGTACAGCCCGTTTGTCTCCTCTTACACTAACCTATTTCCATTACTGTCTGGAGAACGGGAGCTACACTGTCGATCTACATTTTGCTGAAATATATTTTACAAATGATTCAACATTTAGCAGCTTTGGGGAGCGGATTTTTGATATATACATCCAGGTAAATCTCTCATATCATAGCTTGTATTCTGAATTTTCTAGGATGCAATTTTTAACTGCTTTTCTCATTTCAGGATATCTTAGTCTCGAAAGACTTCAATATCGAGGATAAGGCTCACGGTCCTTCAATACCAGTCATTCATCAATTTAATACCACTGTAACAGATAATACATTGGTGATCCGATTTAACTGGGCTGGAAAAGGGACTACTCGGATCCCGGATAGAGGAGTATATGGTCCCCTTATATCAGCTATTTCTGTCCAACCTAGTAAGTTTGTTTCCCCGGGGGACTTGGATCCCGAAGAGTATTGTGTTTATGGGCACAAGTAACCTTGCCTTTACGATTAGTTGCTTAGTTCTTCCAACATAAATTTTAGGCTGAACTCTATATGAGATTCTTTGGTGTGTAGAGTGATGAATAAGATTAAGTCATCTTTTGATCATTAATAAATACTGTAGGGATGATGTATTTATTAAAAAATTGAAGGAAGAAAAACCTCCCAGGCTTTTCTAACAATAATTTTATGTTCTTACAAAACAAGAGTTCTTTTGGACAATTGTTGCTGCTACTTATGTTTTGAACTGTAGTCTGGATTTCAAACATGTCATTTAAGTGATTTTGGAAGTATTCTTGGTAACCGAATCCTTTGGCTGTCTTTGATTTTGATAAAATACACTCCTTTTTATTTATACATTTCTTGTTCTTTTCATTCTTACTCAATGGATTTGGTTGTCCTACTATGCAGCTTTTACATCCTGTTCAGATAAGAAGAAGACAAACCTGGCTGTTTACATTATTGTTGGAGTATTAGTGATATGGCTTATTATCTCGATTCTTGGTGTTCTTTGGTGGAAAGGATATCTGCAAAGGCGGAAGAGAAACAAAGGTAACCTCTTCGTAGTTGAATAAAGTTTTTTTTAATATCACCAACTGGTGTTGGAACTTAATCTTCATTGTTACTACTAAAAGCTTAGGAATGAGATGGAAGAAAAACACGAGTCCAACTAAGTATTCCATATTGTCACTATTGCAAAGTTTGTAAGTCCAGACTAGAATATTTAATGTTTAGGCCAGTTGCTTCAGCTTAATTGTGAATCATATCCCTTGTGATTGAACAAATTTTCAACTTATCTGCAGGTTGTTAGAATTAGAAGTGAAGTGACATAAAAGTGTTTCTTTTTTTTTGAATCTTTGCAAAATATGGATGTACTCTATTTTTACAAATCCATGCATCATATTTCTTGTTCAGATTTTGAAGGACTAGAGCTGCAAATGGTTTCTTTCACTCTTAGTCAACTCAAAGCCGCTACTAGCAACTTTGATGCTACGAACCATATTGGAGAAGGTGGTTTTGGTCCAGTTTACAAGGTACTCTTTCTTTTGTTTAGCAATCAATAACGCGTCCCTTTAAATTATGTTACTCACTGACTGAGGCTGTAAATGAAAATGTTGACGTGCAGGGTGTATTGCGCGATGGGACTCTAATTGCTGTGAAGCAGTTATCATCGAGCTCAGTTCAAGGAAACCGAGAATTCTTGAATGAGATTGGAATGATTTCTTGTTTGCAGCATCAAAATCTTGTTAAACTTCATGGTTGCTGCATTCACGGGGATCAATTAATGCTGGTCTACGAATACATGGAAAATAACAGCCTTGCAGCCGCTTTGTTTGGTTAGCATTAGTTGTGTTATTTAGTCTTCACATTTGCTTCGTTATATCCATATGTCTTGACTATCTTCTTGTTTCACCTTCAGAGTCAAAGAAGAGAGAAGTAATTCTGGATTGGCCGAGAAGATTCAAGATATCTCTAGGGATAACTAGAGGTTTATGTTTTCTTCATGAGGAGTCGGGCCTAAATATTGTTCATAGAGACATTAAAGCTACTAATGTGCTGCTTGATAAAGACTTAATCCCAAAAATATCTGACTTTGGATTGGCTAAGCTCGGTGAAGATGGAAGGACTCGTATTAGCACAAGAGTTGTTGGAACAATGTGAGTCAGAGTTACCTTACTCTTTTTTGCTTTCCTATCTTGTTGCTTTTGGATCATTCATGTCTGGTTCGATAACTTTCTTGCAGAGGATATATGGCCCCCGAATACGCGTTGTGGGGTTACTTGACTCACAAGGCAGATGTTTATAGCTTTGGAATAGTGGCATTGGAGATTGTTAGTGGCAGGAGCAACACCAACTACATGCCAAGCAATTTCATGGGTCTACTAGATTGGGTACGAGTCGAATGACAAAGTCCT
>JAULKL010000007.1:1593784-1606402 GCA_032355745.1 Rubia rechingeri
CTTTTTCTTCCGGTGAACACAATTGTTTATACTGAAGGGAATGATGGGCTTTAGAAAGAAAAATTTTCTCGTCCCCACAGACGGCGCCAATGATGTGTTATTCCCGACAGGCTAAATAGTTAATATTCACCGTGTATCACTTTGAACCTGCAAAAAAAATCCTGGAAGTGATTCCGGGGAAAGGGCTCCGACGATCAAGTCACTAATCTCCTTCAGAGAACTGGTATTTTTCAGTTTTGTTTTACTTACCTTAGCCAGTGTTGTTGTTCTTGTATTCACAGCAGACTGTAGTCATGGCTCTCTATTGTTAGGACTTCCGATCGTGGGTTGCATCGTGGTCCCTATAAACTCAGTTCGTGTCTTGGTTCATAGTTGAGTCCGATCGTGGTTCCGCATTTCTCAGTTTTGGACATGCTCCCGCTTTTCTCGGTTCGTGGCTGAGATCTTTTGGGTGTGACTATGTGTTTATTAGTCCGCTAGTTAAATTTTGGGCTTGGCCTGAAGGCCAACATGCTGTGGTCCATGGGCTAGGTATACACCAGTTAAACATAATATGAAAACACTATATGTAAACATCATATTAGAAATTTTAAACATCAAATAAAAAATAAAAATTCACATCGAGATTGAAACAGTTAAAAGTAAAAAAAATACACGAAAAAATACACATTAAACTAAAATAATGAATCATCAAATTAAAATATTAAAAAATACACATCAAATTAAATCCTTAAATAAAAATAGTTGAACATCTAATTAAAATATTGGAAAAAATAAATTTTAATATTAAAACATCAAATAAAAACACACATTAATTTTAAAAACATCAAACGTGACTCTAATATCAAGGAAAGTAAACATCAATACTAAAATTTTAAAAATCAATTCATACTACTAAAGCATCAAGACATGCATAAAATGAAAGCCTAATATTCGAAAAGAAAAACATCGATATAAATTTTTCACGCTGAAAAAATAACATATCAATCAAAATGAAAATATAAAATAAAATTAAAAATAAGATAATAAAATATCAAAAGTTATCATCAAAATAAATTAAATGTTAAATATATAACATGTAAACACAATTTTTGACATTAAATTATCAGCACTTAAGTTTAAAAGACATGCACCCGAAAACAACAATATTTATTTTAAAAAGATATGATGAAAAATTAAGACATCGATCAAAATGAAAGTACATATTGGAAATTAAAAATAAAGACAATAAAATATCACACTAGTGTCAAAATACTAAAAGTGACAAAAATAGCATGCAAACACAAGATTACATTAAAAGATCAAATTTTACCTTTAAAACACATAATTTTAGTGAAAAAATTCAAAAACAAAATCACAAGGTTTGGTTAAAACATCAAATACAGAAAATGAAACATAAAGTCTGATAGTATAAACTCGCGCATTACACGAAAATGAGGGGAAAAATTGATCAGCAAATTTTCCCGACCCGGATTGACAAGCGAGATTTTTATTACCCAAAATCATTAATTCTCCAATTATTTATGTCCAGCACCGCCAAAGTATGATATTTGTACCCTAGATCCCTCCATATTCCCTCAAATTTTCTTTAGTTATATTCGGAGCACCATCTCTAATTAAACATCATTATACTGAACATTAATCTTTAATAAAAAGATTTTACATAAGACTTTGTCCTCTTCTTTCAACCCTTTTAATCCTAATTCTCGTTTCCAAAGTGTTTGTTACTCTTAAGAACTTATTCGTTTTAATTTTGACCTGATTCCATAGCTGATGGTGGGAATGCTGTAATAAATCATGCTTTCATCTAAATTTTCGAAAGGCAACATAATATTTTTCTTCCAATAGACTGTTTAATTGTTCATCGGCTTAGGCACCATAAATCCTCCTCAACTTGATGCTTTTGAGAACTCCAAGAGTGCACTATACTCTTTTAATAAAATGTTTTGGCAAAGAAAAGAGGTTTGTTTTCTTCAGTTAACCCAACCGCTGCAAAGAAAATCTGACAAACATCTGACATACAAATGCAGTATGATCAAAAAGTGTGGTGCAAAGCCACACTTGGATATTCACATTCAAGTTTCACTTAGATTGAGACCAGAGATGTTTCATTTTTTCTTCAGCTGTCCTAGACCACAGCAACCGTTTTGGTTGATTCAAAGTTCAAAAGACACCAGGGGAAAAAGCTTGGTTGACGTGGGGGAACTGAGGTTTGATATCCTTGCTGCGCATGTAAGTTAAAAATTGCCCAGGTAGTTCTTCCAGGAGAGCTTGAACAACTGACTCCTGCCTCCCTGTCCAACGATGAAAGAAAACTATTAACCGAAACAGCAAAGCAGTTCAGAGAAGAAGCACTTCAATTTGTATTGTTGTCGAATACATAAAATAGCAATAGGCAAACTATAGGATTAACATGCTTCTTATTACACTTCAATTGCATCGCAGCCTACGTGAAAGATAGCAAAATGAGGCTCCATCATTATCAGACCGTAAAATGAGGCTATAACTGTATCTGAAGCTAACAGCTTTATTTTTGGTAATCCAGCAATCCCAACTCTTAATAAGCCAAACAAATTAAGGCAATAAGCACTTACCAGATACTTCACGCATCGGAACAAACTGAACAATGTCACGTGTGGCCATCCTTCCGGTTGAGCTCTCTAGACGACATCCATTGTCAGCATCTAGGATCTGTCAGAAGCGGTTTCAATATCCAAACATGCAAATCTCAATGAGAAGAGAGAGTGGGAGAACAAAAAACAAAAGAGTTCATAGACAGCGGAGGAAATTCAGAAAATGCATATAAAATGAACGTACCTCCATTTGCGTAAAATCGGCCCTTCCAACTCCAACAATAAGTATTGAAAGTGGCAGGTCAGAAGCCCTCACCAGAGAATCTATAGTTTCTTGGGTATCACTCAAGACCCCATCCTTCGAAAATGACAAAAGAATCAAGATTTCAATATCAAAGCAGAAACGGGTCACAATTTACAGTGGAGACAGAATACTGCATTCTCCTTACAGTTATGATCAACAAGATGAAATATTTGTTATGGCCCAAAGAAAAGGATTGACCAGCAATTTCTGCAGCTTTTGAAATAACAGGACCAAATAACGTTGGTCCAGAAAGGGAGACGTTATAGAGTGCACTCGCATATGCAGCCATTATGCCTTCTATGCCAGTAACCTATTGTGAATCAAAATATTAATCAATTAGAATTTCATATGAAACATTATAGACAGCAGCAATGGATGCAGATAAATTCCATTGAGCCTGATGGCCTTGCTTCTCAATGATATTTGTCTAGAAGTTACAAAACTGAGAACAAAAGGGAGAAAAGGGTAGTAAATTGCCAAATTGAAGAGTTCGTGAGATAATATCACTGAAAAATGCGTCAAACAAGAAGAATTGGCTACTTGCATCAACATATTTGTAACCATTTATCCAATGGAGCTCATCACTATCTCAATCACAGTTGGAAACATTGAATAGAAGAATCCAATCTCATAGACCATTCTGTAACCAAACTAGTAAAACAAATTCCAATGTTATGGTTGAACAAGAATAAATTTCCCTGCAGAGTATCCACAGCTCTTTAATTTTTATAATTGTTTGCATCGATCTGCAGGAAAAGTTTTCTTCTCCGGATGTATAATCACTTCAGGACACAAATAAAAACCATTTCCTTACTAATTTGACGAATGAGCCTGAGTTGAAATCATTTATAATGTTATAAATATTTCAATGTGACATGTCCGTGAAAGCAAGCATCGGCACAAAAATAAGTACACGAATTTTCAGTTGCTTAAGGTAGTTTCTCATAGAAAATTATGGTAAAGATTTATACATCTGACAACTTTACGGATCAACCTTTCCAGGACCCACACATGACACATGCAAGAGCTTCTATATGTGTTCATCAGCACATCATTCTGTGTGGGCTAACACTCTGTACAGACATTTCTCAAACATCAATACTGAAAATCAAATTTTTTGAAAGAAAATGATAACATGACCAATGTTCCCTGAATGAAATATGAAGTTTAAATAATCGATTAATCTAAGTTCCAACTAAATACTTAAATAAGCCCCGACTGAAGAACAGACGCACACAATCAAAACTCTCTCACGGAATTCAGAAAAGTAACTCCTGTAGCCTAGCAGATGTTAGCAGGGTCTTTATCATCATAGGAATAAGTTAACCATGTTTGGACTTCTTCGTCTCTCCACTAACTACAGAAAAGTTAAACATCCAAACTACCAAAAATTCAACTAATTCACTTCATAAACTCCATAAACAGTTCAAGTAGTTTTGTTAGTGACCAAAACACCAAATATGATATTGGCCAAGTGATGAAGGACTTATACCTCAGAATGCAAAATGTTTGTATCATATTCCAGTTACAAAAGAAGTTTATACCTCAGAATCAGTGGGGCTTCCAGTCAAGTTGAAACAATGAGATACTGAACCCCCAGAAATGATTCCGCCAAAGCCCCAAGCAGGAAAGCGTCTATCAGAGTCATAGAACTGTAAAACTTCCCCAACCTCCATGATGGCCTGCAATGAAATTATGATGATCTATGCAGCGAAAAGTGATAGAAATCTGGATAGGAAACTTTTTGCAACTAATAGTCAACTGATGATGGATATCACAGGACAACTACGCAACCTCACCCCACATTGACTATTCATTAAAAATAGAGGTCAAATAGATTGATAACAAGAAAACAAGGTTCTAGTTATAATCCAGTTAAGATTCAGATCTGAAGGAAGTAATCTAAGCCAATGCATTTGCCAAATTGCCAGCACCGAGTGTGACAGTCTCTTTGAGTTTAAAATCAAATTACACACTGTAGTATGAGTTAATGAAATCGTTAAGTTTAGCATGCATCTGTAGGTCTTATAAAAGAGACACGGGACTACCAGACTGCATAAATGAAACGAGATAATTAGCAGATTCAAGAAGAGATTACTGGGAAATTTATCAGTTTTACACGCAAAAGTAGGTGTGGGCACTCAATTTACCTGCTGGTATGCATTCAATCGCCCTGAAGAATCAATATAGTGCAAGGAATCTGAGCTACGAGGATGTCCGTTTGAAGCTAAATAAAATGAACATTCAAGCCATTAACAGAACTTCAAATGGAAACAGAAAACTGAAGCTTCACGGCACAATCACAATTTTTTTGAAAAAAGCTTCTCACCAGTAAAATCAATAGCAACCATGAAGTTAAGCTCAACCCCACTTGAGATGTAATCAATGAAGCTATAGAGTTGCTTTTCAACATATCCATCCACAAAAAGCTGACCTTTTGTCTTCTAAAATAGTCGAATAATGCAATAAGTGAAGCAATGGCAAGAGTCAGTAGATGGGATCTAAAGAAATAATATAAACAGGACGCGTGCATAATTGTGCTTGGAGATATGTGAACCTTTCCAGCACCATTTAAACGGGAAGTTGGGGACATAAGATTTTCTCCTGTTCTATTGTTGTGAAGATTTTCCAATTCTGCAACTGTTTTCTGCAATTTCCTGTCAAAATGCCAATGAAATGAAAAGGTAGAGAAGTAGGAAAATACAGTTATAACAGGGAGAAAATTGGTTTCAGCAAGTCTACTAGAAATATCTGACAGAAAAGGGGGAGAGGGGCTGGAGGATTAGATTTTCAAGAGATACCCGATTGGTACATGATTGCCATTGCTGTTGAAATCAAAACATTCAATGATCAACGGGTTATCCTGCAACACAAACTCACTCAATCATATATAAAGTAAATAGAAATTCCATGTAAAGTGCAGATGCCAAATCATTTTATAATTTGCTTCTCTTGTTGGCTAATTTTGAGATCTAAGGGTTTATTTTCTGGAATTGATGGCTGTTGCTACCCAAAATGTGGAGATATTCTTTCATCTTTACGAATGCACTGCTGAACGACAGAAAACTGACCTTGGTAACATACTGATTCATGGTAAGACATAATGGTTGCCAGACCGGATTCAAGTTGTTGTTAATGACTTCGGTCTTGAAAATGGGAATAGAAGCCCCACTTTCAACAATTCTGGAAATTCTTAGAAAAGGATCCTGAGAACATTAAGATAGAAAAGTTAAACAAGAAATCATTTGAAACTTCTTCAGGAACTATGCTTAGGATATTCGTACACTTTTAGAAAAGATGTCCTTGTTGTCCAGGTGAGAACATCGAAAAGTCATCTCTACAGCACTCCTTGAAGCAACGGTTTCCTCAGCTTGGATGGTAAGAGTACCGAAATTTTTCAAGCCGTGTCCATCACGATTGTGAAGATTCAATGTTAAAGTTCTGTCTCTTCTAGTAACAATCTATAGCAAAAAAAAAACATTAACATCAGTCCTGCAAGCTATTAACACAATCAGAAGGATCCAAATTCAGAAAAATCCCTGCAACAAACCAGAATGCTATGCCACATATCAGGTTAGTTAGAAGCCAGAGGTTACTGGAAAGTAGAAACAACTTCTAAATTCCAGCTAGGTGTAAACTGGAACTTAGTTAAACCTGTTTGTGTTCTTCAAGTAAGATCAGAACATATCACGCCAAACAGTTAAGAATCTTAGCCTGTTCCTTAACATTCAACCAAGTTTACTCAGCATACAAATTAATTAATTTCACAAGGTTCTAAAATCCCAATCTCCTTGCATTAATTCAGATGTACTTACTAACAGGAGGAGTAAATATAAAATTTAATGTCGTTTGAAAAACTTCGGTAGCGGCGTTAGTTGTTCTCGTTCTCAATTATTTAGAAGCTACCCACCTGAGAGAGAACGCACGTGGCTTCACCTAGGAAATCTTGATCTTTCAACTTAAGCATCTGCAATAATTTTATAAAATAAATCAACTCAAATTTACAAAGAGATTTCATAATCAGAAGCTCCCGAAAGAATGGACCATAAATAGGTATACATATATTTTGACAGGTCTATTTAGTGCTTAGTGTATAAAGAGAATCAAGCTGAACTTATCAGCAGGAATTTTTTTCTTTTATCTTCAAAATTTTAAAGTGGTTCTAATTACGTGAAAACAAATTTGAAGTATCTTTGAATTGTCATATTTACAGAAGAAGATGCAATTACATATGAAAGTATTCCATCAGACCCATAAAATATAATTATGTCAGATAAAAATGTCATATATCTCTAATTGATAGGAGAATTATGGTGAGAATATGTCATGTGGAGTTCTATTATGGAACCGAATGAGTAACTGATATTAACTATCTTTCATACTAGAAATAAATGACTTGGTAAAATATTGGACAACCGGTATTTAGTTAACGTTACAGTCCACTGTTTTCTTTTTCAAATGGATTGATTAGTCCATGTAAAAATTCCTTCAAAAAAATTAGTCCCACAAGCAATCTATATCATGGATAGAGGATCAATGTTAATTTATATTTAATAGCTGAAAACCTAACATGTGAAGAGAACCTACAATGTAACATGTTAATTTTTTGAACTCCAATTAACATTTGATTAAGGACTTAGGAGTCTCATTACACTATATCGCAGCATATATCAACTGTTTTTCTACAAGCAACCCTCCTATTACTTTCCACAAACTCTAGCTCTCCCCTAACTATACCTCGACAGTTATGATTTGACATATTATAACTTACTTTGTTTTGACATGTATAACGAAAGCAATATATATATAGTAATTAGAATATTGAAAAAGCAGCATATATATATATATATATTGAATGTCCTTTTTTATGACATAATAAAATGCTCAAAAGCAATAGCCAGCGGGAACAAGCCTAAAGCTTGATTATAGATCCAATAGTCTTTTCATTGTTTATTATAGTTGCTGATGTGCTTAGATAGTTAAATGTAATCTCCTGAAAAACATTGTATTTGATGTTTGATATTAATGCAAAATCCGTTTCATTAAAAACTTTATATTGAACAATAATGTATGGCAGGGAACCATTCAATCTATATGGCAGCCGGAATTTGTCAACATTGTAAACTGACTCATGATATTGCTTTAACTCATTGGTGACTTTCAATGAACACTAGAGACCTGGGATTAAAACTTCTCAAAACATACTTACTGCAAGCCTCTCATCGATTATTGTTGCAAGGTATTTTAGTTCATTGAATCAAGCACGATGCAAAAGATAGATTCAACAAATTAGCAAATTTATATTCTATAGCAAAAAAAGTAGGATACCTTCACGGGTATACTGTGGTATTTTGTATCAACATCGTAGACATGAAAGCTAGAGAAGCACAAGTTCACAAAGTCAGCATTGCAATTAAAATAAAGACAATTGGCCCATATAAGACATAAAAAAGTACTTACACCAATGGTTGGACAGTCTCAAACTGATAATCAACTATGATTTTGTTTATCCAAGCAGGTTCTAAATTATTCAAAATCACTTCTGTTCTACCAAGTTCGTGGAGAGTTCCATCCCGTTTCTTTTCATAAACCACAGCCATAGGATCACTCTGGTAGCATAAGAAAAATACCAGATTTTTAGAGTGAAGAAAATACACCAGATTACAGGATCATGAAAGAGCAAACTTAATATAACTTCAACATATAAACAATAAAAGTATAATGGAACAGAGGTTCTTAAAACAGATTGGAACATGAAAAGTACGATGTACTTTATATTATGATCTGAACTCTCATCAGCCATTAAACTAGCAGTAAAAGATGCACTTTATATGTCAATGACAAATTTATTTGACCTAATGTGAAATTTATTGGTTGAACTACTTTATGCATTTTTTCCCGCCATCTTCACTCTCTCTATAGACATAATTTTATCTTACAGAAAGCTCAAATCCTCTGTATGATCAGGTGAGTAAAACGCAAAGGTACGGGAATGTTCTCCAAGTTTTCTATCTAAAGTACAGAAAAGGAATGGTTGAGCCATATAAGAAAGGTTTAAAAAAGTAACATTGCGTGTTCTTTTATTAAGTTACATGAGTACCAAGTGAGAGGTAACAAGCTGTACGCTGACGAACAATTGCAGGGATGCACATCTCAAAAATAAAATTAAAGCACATGCAGATCATGAATGATACACAAAACTCTTTTGTAGAGTAATATATATGAGAATTCTATTTCCTTAGAACCTTCGCTTGGAGAAAAAAGGGATTTATAAGAGGGACAAGGTGAGTGCTGCTCTAGTTTTCTACTATCTAAAGCTAAATGAATTACATACCTTAGAGGCGATATCAAGATCTCGCAACTTTGCTGCTGACAAGGTTAACTGCATGTCACAAACAAACCAACAATTAGACCAGTCTCTTATCCCCGTGTCTGGATAAGAATAGAATACGGATTTTGTTACAAACAACAAAGATTAGAGATGACAAACTCTCAGAATATAGACCACCTACTGAAGAATCATATACCTTCTCTTACTGCAAACTCAGACCATCACATTTCCTCTTCCCATTTTCCAATCTTATTTAACCAAATATTAACTACTACCATACTTTGCTCCCATATACAATAACACTGCCAAGGTTTTCTTTTATTGGCTCTCATGTTTCACAGTCTACACAAGATTTTTGGGGGAAAACATATAATTTGACCTTAAACCATTCTGCATTTAATAATAAGGATATTGTCTCTGAACAAAGTAACTTTTGTTAGAGATAGCCAGAAGAAATCAATATTGAATAGTGACCCCGCAAAGCAAGGTCAAACACTTGGAACATATATTTAACTTCTTGAAGACTTGTCCCACACTATTGAAGAAGTACTAATTAAAAATCGAGTAGTTGGAAAATTACAAAACAACCAAAGTGTTTGAATGTACTGCAATCATCTGTATAATTTCACAAACTGGACAGGGCGGTGTAATTAGCAAGGACAAAAAAAGGCTTGGTAATGGCTAATAATTATGATACAAAAGTTCATAGATGCTTGGTGAGAAGGCAATGTCGACATGAACAGGCCTAAACTTTGCCATCACATACAAGCAAATTAAGAGTAAACGGGCATATTAACTCCTGCGACATGATAATAATAAACGTAAGACTTCTGTTGCATAACCTGAACCTTGGAGTATGATGTCGCCACAGAACATTTCACTCTAAACACATTTTTCATCAACAGAGATGATCTTCTCATGTACTAGTTAGCCTATTATAAAAGAATAAAGTCATATATTGTAGAAATTGTCATCAAATTTCCAACCAATACAAAAATATTCCGGGTTGATTTGCTCTCAGGCTTGCAGAAAACATCAGAAGTAAAACTTTCTTTGAACCTTAAAAAAAAGAAGTTTCAACCACAGTTCTTCACAAGCTATCCACCGGAAAAGCTAAAACGATCAGAATCCTTCTTAAGAGAGTTGTTGCTTACATTTCAGCAATTTTAAGCACTAAATTGATATGGTCCATTAGTTTCTTAAGTTTGAACCATTCCCTGACTGCAGAATCACCGCACGCACTAAATTGATATAGTCCATTAGTTACGCAGAATAAAGGTACAAAGAACTGTGCATCTTTAGACATAATGTAGAAGACAAGTCCATACAGTGAAATGTAGAATTTTTCTGTAAAATATAATGATCAGAAGTCAACAAGCCACGTCAATTGCACAGTGAAAGCGAAAGCTCAAAGACACAATATCAATGTTTATCCAATAAATTAGGCCAAAACATAACCTCAAATTTGGTGCAAAGCGCTTCGACTCCTTTCGTCCGGAAAAAGAAGTCCGCGGCGTCGTTGTCGCCGCCGCCGCCAACCAACTGGTGGACCCCACCACCTCCCACAGCTTGTTGCCCTCCCCTCACATCCGAAAAGCATCCTCCCATATTTTCTCTCTTTTTTTCGTACTCCAAATGACAAACACAGCCGGAGTTGAGTACAGTTTTGATCAATCTAACCAATTGTACCTAATGCCACCCGCGTTTTTCCATTTAAACAATCCTACGTAGAAAAACCCACTTCGATTATACGAGGAAGTACACTAATTTTCCATTGAAATTTCTTGTTGCTATATTCGGTTGAAACTTTAAGGAAAGTTGGAGTAAAGAAATTCCTCAAAATAAGTGATTTCAGTCGTCGGGAAACTAACGCGCTCAATCAAAAAATTTATTCTTGCGATTAGTGACTTCAACGGCAATTACATGATCATTAGTACACAAACACCGCTTCATTATCCAGAAGCAAGTATACTGCAACTGTCCCCTTTGATCTGTTTCAGAAGTTTCGGACGTCGTGCCTAATTTACGACATACCTAATAATTATAATAATTGAGTGGGTCAGTTTATAGCCTTTTATGATTTTTGCGCTTGCACTGAATCTCCTCACAAAAGCCAATTTAGTTTTAATAGAATGAAATTTTGCCCAATAGTATCCAATATATAAATTTTCACATTCAATTGAGTTTATGTTGTTAAATTGTCTTCGATGTAAAAGAAATTGTTGTTGAAACTTCTGCTGCTATGAATTCTGTTGTTATGAACATGTAAAAAACATGTGGCGAATATTCAAAAAATGAACTAGCTGAAATTTTTCTATATATATGCACATGTTACCGTAAAATATATATCGTTCATATTAAAAACATGCACCTGCTATAAAGACTATGAATATGAATTATGAAACTTTTTCATAAGATCGTGTATAAGTTAATCTAAAATTTGATGATCTAAAATTGACATATTAATTGTGGATTGATTACTTTACAACATGTACTATTTAAACAAAAAATATGCACCTGATTTGAAAATATTAATTCCTTTTATGAATAGCAAAATTTTGTCAGGAGGTAGTGCATAAGTTATCTTATGAATAGTTCTGTTTTGTTAAAACATGCATATGTTAGCTTACAACTAGTATTTCTTATAGTATACTATAAAAAAGAGGTTACATAATTATGTAATTTTAAAATACAAATCATTTGAACTTCATTTAATACCTTACAATGTGTACTAATTACCTCAAAACTTCTATTTTTTTCCAAACACGGGAGTAATTTTTTCTAGATTTCAATTAAAGAGATGCCACTAAAAATATTGTCGACATGAAAACAGCACATGTAAAAGCATTGCATACTTTGTATAAAAAACATGCAAATGTTGTAAGTTTCATACATGAGAAAAACTCTCAACACTTGAACAAAGGGCAAAATACTGGATAAATCCTACAAGTGCTCATAACAAAAATCTTCTATAATGGAATTTACAATTACAACAGTGTTCCTATCTAGATTAACCAACAATCTCTAATACAATGAATCAATTATTAATTTTCAAAGGTAGATCATCTTCGAATTCCTTGAGTTCAGTGTCAGCTTCATCTAAATCAAGCTCGTGCCAAAATGTCTTGTGGAGTCCAATGTTCAATATTGTGTGATTCCATACCACTTCAAGTTTAGATCCAACTCCTCAAAAAGTCATACACGTTAGATATTAACAGTTGCAGCATATACAAGTAAAATTTGAAATTCAAAACAAACAATAATAAACAATGAAAATAAAAGTCAAAACACAATAAAACTAATAAGTACATATTAGTTACTAACATATGCAATAATATATAAGTAAACAGAAGTAGTTCCCAATTCAAAAAGAACAACCAACAACATTTTTATTAAAAAAACCATGCACA
>JAULKL010000007.1:1606502-1616628 GCA_032355745.1 Rubia rechingeri
TCCCAATAATATTCAAGTTGATCAGAACTAAACACGTCAAGAATAAATTAAACCAAGAACAATGAAAAACACATAACAAACAATTATAAAACAATTAGGCCTCACGATTCATAAACCAATGTTCATTATTTCATACTCATATATGAATTAGCTACTCATAATAATTAAACTAAACAAATATATAATATAAAAACAAAACATGATAATCTAATAAATTAATAGCTGAATGAAAACGATCGAACCTGATTTGAAACTTCAAAAAATTGTCAATATTTTAGTTTCAGTTAAGAATAATCGATCGCTCTCTTCTCTCTCTTCCCTCATTACTCCGATTTTCGTTCCCAACGGTTATAAACGACCAACTCTGTGACAGCTGATGGCGGCGCCACCGCCGATTCGCGGCGGCGTAGCCCAGGGTCGGAGCTTTCTTCAAGCACTATCTAATCGGCCACCACCTCTATCTTCGTCTCTCCCTTCGAACCCAGAAATTCCAACTATAACCCAGTACAAGGGGGAAATCTCCTGCATAGTCTCCCGCCAAGATGCAGAGACCCTAGCCTCCCACTACAAAAATGCGTTAATTGGGAAATTTTCCAGAGGGAAACCTTCAATGGAAAAGCTGAATGAGGTCTTCAAATCAATCGGCTTCAAAGGAAAGTATCAATTGGGCTCAATCGACTTTCGCCACGTTCTAATCAGATTTCAGGATGAAGAGGATTACCGGCGATGCTGGATCAAAGGACAATGGGCTTTCAACGGATCCATCATGAAGGTTTTCAAGTGGAATATCGATTTCTCCCCGGACTCTGAATCTTCGATCGTTCCAGTGTGGGTTACAATTAGAAAGGTACCCTTTTTCTTCTACAACACTGCTTTGATTCAGTCCATGGGGAATCAGATAGGGAACTTTATAAAAATGGATGCAGCCACGGCAGCTTTAACAAGGCCTTCGGCAATAAAATTTTGTGTTGAGGTGGACCTGAAGAAAAAACTACATTCATCTATCAGAATTGGTATTGATGACGAGAGTGTGGAAAAATATCCCATTGAATACGAAGACCTCCCAAAATATTGTTTTCATTGCAGATCTATTGGTCATGATGACTATGCCTGTTTCATCCTTCACCCGGAAAAGAAAAGGCAGAGACCTCAGAATGATACTGAGACACAAAACCAAAAGGAGCTGACATCAACCAAAACTAAGGATATTTCATTGGAAGTACCCCCAAATATGGATGAAGATATCTGTCAGGCCAACAAGGATACTGTTAATGAGAGGATTTGGGATGACAATCTGGTGCAGACTGATCAAACTGGCTTCAAAGACAGCAACAAAATTGTCCCAGGATGTACATCAGGAATCACTCAAATAGAAAAGGAAAAAATCCTAACAGCTCAAATATGGAGAAAGGTTGATCACACCAACCAGGCAGCAAGGTCTAGTCCTGTGGAAAGAAATGTAGATTTTACTATTGACATTCCTGCAGGAAAACCTTCATCAGGATCTCTAACCACATTAGAGGGTGAACCAGATAGTATATCCAACCACTCACCTACATCTCTCTCACAGGATGGTTTTATTAGGCCAAAACACTATGCTAAGGATGATTCAGCCATCGTATCAGGTAACTCTCTATTTTCAGTGTCAAAATCTATGATTGATAGACCTTTTTTCTATTCCCAACAGAAGAATAGAGAAAATAGATTTCTCCCTCTTCAAGAAGAAAAAAGACATAAAGAGGGGAGAGCACAGACACCAACCGCGGTGGAATTGCTGGATAAGAATAACACAATAGTGGAGATTTCACCATCTGTCTTACCAGCTTCACCTCAGGTACACACAGCTAAGGTATTGACTGACTCTACCAAATCTCAAGGTGCTAAACCTACTTTACAAACTTATTTTACCCAGCTCAATAAAATTATGACAAGATCCACTACAAAAAGCCATAAACTAAGTTTTTAATGTCAGTGAACCAGATTATGAAAATGCTAGTATGGAACATTAGGGGTATGGATACTTCTATGGAAAGATTAGAGAGACTTATCTCCAATCACAATTTTAGCCTCCTGTGTATTATTGAACCTATGCATAACAACATTGAGGCCAATAGATATATGTCTTCCTTAAAATTCAACAAATCTCTTTGTGCTGATAATGGAAAATTTTGGTTATTCTGGAGGGATAACATAACTATTAATCTTCTTACTGATAACCTACAGTTCCTACATGTCTCAGTTCATGATCAAAAATCTAATGCTAATATGGAGGCTGTTTTTGTTTATGGTCTGAGAACTAGAAAAGGTAGGAAAGATTTGTGGTATGATCTTAGTAAAATTGCTTTGGCTCAAACCATCTTCATTGGTGATTTCAATGCTATTGCTTCTATAAATGAATATAAGGGTGCTTTTTCTCCTAATCTAGGAAGTATTAGAGATTTCTCCTTTTTTATTGATTCAATGGCATTGAATCACATCAATACTGTTGGGAACTGTTTCACTTGGACTAATGGTAGATTAAAGAGTCCAACTTTACAGAGACTGGATAGAGGATTATCCACCCCTCAATGGAATTGTAGCTTCCCAAATTCTTCTATTCAGATTTTAAATAAGTTGACCAGTGATCATAGTCCCCTGTTCCTTAGCATTGGTAGCAACATGAAATCTGTCCCTAGACCTTTCAGATTTATAAATACATGGTTTAAGAGAGACTCTTTCTTGGATCTGGTTAAGGAAAATTGGAATCTGCCTTTAATAGAAACTGGAATGTTAAGAATGTACCTAAAATTACTTAGACTGAAAAGAGTGGTTAAGTTATGGAATAAAGAGGTGTTTGGGAATATCCATAACAATGTTCTATTAGCTGAAGAATCTCTTAGACTAAGTGAATTGGCTTTTGAACAGGACAACTCAGAGACTGAACTCATAAATCTGAAAAAGGCAAGGGCAGTACTTATTAGGGCTATAAAGGAACAAAAACACTTCTGGAAATATAGGGCCAAAATAAAATGGTTAAAAGATGGGGATAAGAACACAAAATATTTTCATCATTCTGTTAAGGAAAAGATGGGTAGGTTGTGTATAACAAAAATAAAAAACTCTTCCGGCAGCTGGATTAATGAAAATTCTGAAATTGAGGAGGAGGCAGTATCATATTTCACAAACATCCTTACTGCAACTAATAATCCAGAGGAAGATTTTTATTACTCACATTTCCTATCACAGATACCTAGGCTCATTACTGAGGAAGATAATTCTAACCTATTAAGTCCAGTTACTATGATTGAACTGAAACAGGTGGTCATGAGTCTGAACAAACTAAGCAGTCCAGGACCTGATGGGTTCTCATCTTTCTTTTTCATTAAGGCATGGCCTATTGTCTCTTCTGACTTATTAGAAGCTGCTAGAGATTTCATGTCCTCTTCACAAATCCCAAGAGGAATTTCTAGTACATGGATTACAATTATCCCAAAAAAGGACACCCCATCCTCTTTTGATGATTTCAGACCTATAAGTCTATCCAATGTCACTAATAAAATTTTCTCAAAAATTTTAATGGAAAGAATGAGACCTTATATGCAAAAGCTGATATCTCCACACCAAACTGCTTTCCTTCATGGTAGAGATATTTCGGATAATGTCATTTATTTAAAGGAAATGGTTAGATTTCTTGACAGGAAAAGTAGGATTCCGAATTGCATGCTAAAACTGGATCTTAGTAAGGCTTTTGATAGAGTTAGTTGGCCTTTTCTCAATAGAATCTTGCTCAGATTTGGTTTTCATGCTCAGTTTGTATACTATATCATGAAAAACCTATCACAGGCTTTTTTCTCTGTTTTGGTAAATGGTAATCCAGTAGGCTTTTTCAAGGCTTCTAGAGGTATCAAACAAGGTGATCCACTATCTCCTTTTCTGTTTAATCTTTTTTCTGAAGCTTTCACTCGTAGTCTATCTTACATTTTTGAGAATGGAAGTTTGCAATACTTCAATTTACCTAGAAATGCTATACAAACTTCTCATCTCTCTTATGCAGATGACACTATTATCTTTATGCAAGCCAGTAAGATTAATCTAACCAGGATAAAAGCCTTTCTAAGTGTTTTTGAAGTTACCTCGGGTCAAAAGATAAATTATGATAAAAGTAACTTCTATGTGAGTAGGAATACAACTGCTGCTAGAATCAGTCAAATAAAATCAATCTTAGGAATGAGAAAGGGATCTTTTCCTTTTACATACCTTGGTGTTCCTATCTTTACAGGTAAGGTAAAATCAATTTATTTCCAGCCTTTGATTGAAATGATTGATGGTAGAGTAAATAATTGGAAAAACCATTGGCTATCCGCGGGGGGAAAATTACACTCAGTAACTCCTGCTTATACTCTTTGTCACAACATTTTTGGGCAGTTATGAAACCTACAGTGCACATTATTAAACTCATCAAATCAAGACTTTCAAAATTTTTTTGGGGATCTACAGATTTGAAAAAGAAAAGAACATGGAAAAAATGGGGTAACTTATGCTTTCCAAAAAATGAAAATGGACTTGGCTTTAGATCTATTTCTACAATAGTCAAAGCTTTTTCAGCAAAACTGTGGTGGAAATATCAATCGGCCATAGTACCCTGGTCCTCTTTCATTTCTTCCCTACCTAATACAGCAAAAACATCCCAAACTTGGAAAAGGATATGTGATATAAATGCTTTTGCTGAGGGACACACTAGGGTTATTCATGGTAATGGAGAATGTAGTTTCTGGCTATCAAATTGGACTAATAGAGGTCCTTTAATTGACCTACTGGATCAGAATACTACACAAATTCCCATTGATTGCACTGTTGCACTTTTTATAGAGTGTAAGCTAGATTTTTTACCTGGTATCTCTAACATGATTGACTATTCTCTGCAGGAATTTCTACAGGAGGCAAAATACACAGCAAACAGAAGGGATAAACTCATTTGGAAACCGGATAAGAAGGGCATTTTCACATTCAAATCTGCATATAACTCTCTAAGGGATCAAAGAGGTAATTCTGTTTCGTTACAAGCAATTTGGAATCAAAGAATACCTGAGAAAATATCTGTATTTATGTGGAAAACCATGAACTCTCTTTTGCCTTTCGATGATATTCTTATACGTTTTGGCTTTCAAATTGCATCAAAGTGCCCTTTCTGTGATAATAGTGACTCACTGGAGCATTTTATGAACAGATGTGTTTTCACTGTAATGGTCTGGTCCAGAGTTAATGATATCTTAGGAATCAACCCACCTATATTTGATTCAATCTGGGAGAGAATCTCGTACTATCTAACTAAAACTGGTCTCACAAAATTGCACACTCAGATAATAAATAACTCTATTGCATTCACATGCTGGACTGTGTGGAAAGCTAGGAATAGTCTCATTTTTGATAATAGAAAGCCATCACTTCCTCAAATGATCAGAGACATAAAGGGGTTAATCTATGATTCCTATGCAGCAAAACCTTTCTATATTGCTAACCCTTTTGATATTGATCTGGCTTCTGAGGGGTATCTCCCCCTGTGGTTGAAACCACCTAAACCTATATTCATTAAGGTTATCTGGAAACCTCCTGCAACTGGTCTTAAATGCAATGTGGACGCGTCTTGGGATTCTCAGACTAATAGGGCAGGTTTAGGAGTTATTATTAGAGATTCACAGGGATCATTTAGGTCTGCTACTTGTCAGTATGTAACTGCAAAATCTCCATTACATGCTGAAATGCTTGCTGTTCAACTAGGTGCTAATATATCATCCTCATACCATGAGCCTATGCATTTGGAATCTGATTGTAAACAAGCTGTACACATGATTAATAACCCAGATGATGCTCACTGGAGGTTATTTGAATTAGCTGATGATATAAATGTGAAGCTGGTCTCTTTGAGAATTACACATATATTTAGAGAAGCTAACTCGGTGGCAGATGCAGTATCTAGGCTCGCCTTGTCTGAAAAATGTTCCCTTCATTACACTCTAATGGAATTACCGGATTACATTAAAGGACTTTATTTTCTGGACAAAAGGGAAATTCCTTCCTTTAGATCTACATCCTAGTTTAGATGCTACTCATTTCTACTTATCTACTATCAGGTCTCTTCGGCGGCATCAAGGAGCTGAATTCAATGAAGCCTCACACAATGTAAACACCGGATGGCAACTCGCTGACAAACTTTTGCATCCTCATCATGAGGAAAATTCTGAACAACTGATTCAGTTTAGTATATATAGGTGTCTTTTTATCCTCTATATGATTGCTTCGGATATCTGGCTAGAATCGACTAACACGGGGTGTGGAGGTTGATTACTGGATTCATATCCGAAATGATCATTAGGGTCATCCTTCTTTTACTAACTCTATTGAACGTCAAATGCTTGTATATTTTGGTCTTTTTCGGGTTTAGAGAGCCTAATAAAATTCTCTCATTCACTATTGGTGGATGTTTAACTTTAAAAAAAAACATTTGAGGAATTCTAGTTCAAAATTTTCTTCACCAAATTTTGATGAAAGGAGAAGAGGGAAAAACCCTAATTAAGGTAACATTTTTAAACTGATTTTTTAATTGATTTTTAACTGATTTTAATTGATTTTTAATTGATTTTTTAACTGATTTTTAACTGATTTTTAACAAGTTTGTAAATTTTTTGACTTCTTTCCTCCCTGATATGGAGTTTTTATTTTAATGACAATGAATGAGATGTTAGATTCAGTTCTCTGAATATGTTTTAGGATTAAGGGTGTTCTTTTAGGTTTTTAGTTTGAATTTTAGGGTTGGGAGCAATTTTGGGGAATTTTGTGCCCAAAAAATCTACTTCGTATTTGTATAGGACTTGTTATAATTGTTGTGCTTATTTATTTTGATTTCATAGGTGTTTTTGACCTGTCTTGTATGTGTCTCACACATAGTTGATCATGCCTATATAATGTGCAACTTTGCGCAGGGAACATCGGTCTACACGAAATGTCTATGAGATGCATGTGAATTCAGTCAAAACATTAATTCCAGTGATATTTTTGTCTGTTGGACTAAGCCTTGAATTTCACTTGGATCTCCAACAATAATTACCAAACAAGAGTCAACAAGGTGAACATGACGTCAACCTTATTCAACGAGGCCATTGGGTGCAAAATTGGTGGAGATAATCAGCCGGCGGTTGTGCCACTGCAGTTGTAGTTCTAGGGCTCGTGACTTCTAAGAGGTGACAAGGATGATCTAGTTGGGGCCCTTGACACTAATCGTATGGTGGAGAAGTACTTCAAGATTTAAGTGGGCAACGACCTCATCAATCAGAGGGATATAGAGATTGAAGTACCAGAGCTTGAGTAGAGGATTATGTACAATATCATTGTACAAATACTTTTCTCGACCAGACATCCTTCGAAATGCATGATCAACTAGGCCATCCTGTACTACCACATTGCGGAGAAGATGGTAGTCGAACCCGGGTACACTATCATCTGGGAGATGCACAGGATGGCCCTCACCCGGAAGAGTCAGACCTTGTCCTATGGAAAAATCATCACTGCCCTTCTGGAGAAGCAAAAGGTTACCATCCGATCAACTGTCAAGATCTAGCTAAAGTACTACAATAGGAACTACTTTGGCCAGAAGCACTGGCATTGGAAGGCAGGAACATGGGTTGATCCCAACGTCCCTGAGGGCAATCTTGAGGGGTCTGCCGTGACTGGGCCCGAGGGTACTCCACCGACATCTACAAAAGCCCATTCTGACCCTTCCACTCCTTTCCCACGTTCGGGTACAAAATTTATTACCATTTTTGGTTATTCCTAATTTTGAATATATGAAATACTTACAATTAGAATTAACTTTACACTTTCCCCAATAGGATAGAAACATTACACCTAGGCTATTCTCCTGAAGGATATGGCTGAGGCTCGGGCTCTGGCGCAATGTACAGACTGCAATGTACGCTAGATTATTGCTGAGTAGGTAGAGCTGAAGGCAATGTTGGCCGGTGTTATCAATGTACCTCATGTGGACCCCCAGATGGGTACCCAGGGGCATGAGCCACACCCTGCTGATGTGGAGAGGTCTGAGGTTGATGATGATGGGTTAGAAAGCAGTGATGATGCAACATACTTCGGCAGTGAAGAGTCCAGTTTTCCAACGATAGGTCCTAACTTGAAAACACGCCAGACTATTGTTGTATTTTGTCTGAAGAAGATCTCGTGGAACCTAAGCCCCTCAAAAGATTGTTATATCCTATATTAATGATTGTGTGTTTGAATTGTTTTGGGATATTTTTTATTTTAATCAATTTGACATATGTTAGGATGTTTTGTGGATTCTATGTTAGGATTTATTTTTAATGATTTTAATGATTTTGTGTTATATAGTTTTGATGAATTGCATAAATTTTTGTTTGGCTACTGCAAACTTGAAATGTGACCCTTAGATGGTTCATTCCAACTTCTGGCTTAATTGGTTAAGGAGTGATGATTTTGTAGGTATGTTTCACCGATGCGACGTCGCTCCTTATTCGCACACATATCTTTAGTTAGTACGAGGGGTTACCGACTAGCAAGTGACATTGCATGAATTAATTTATTTATGTGGATTGAGGCACTCGTTTGGATCAGGTAGGACATTTCCCTGCCATATTCATCTTACCGAATTATGGTCCGACTGTATGTGCGATGCCAACATCTCTGTTTCACAAGTATTCCATAAATTTGTAGTACCATGAGTTGAATATGCAACGTCGCAGTCGTCGTGTCGTGTTAGCCTAAATGTCTAATAAGACGTGTGCGATATCAGTTCATATGTTTCCCTTCCCCATTATGGCTTCATTTTTTGGATAGAATGATTGAAATATAATTTGCCAATTACATTAAACCACGAACACGCCCATGCACATTCAACAAGGTAAGTTAAAATGATGTCTAATTTCCAATCTATAGTTTCGTTTTACGCTTCTTCGATTTGGGGTTCCTCTCAATCCACACGACTACTTCATGACCTCTTCTCAATGCTAGCTCCACCCGAAATATCTCATCCTGGCCAGCATTATTGGTGCTAGGTAGAGTGTAAGGAATAATGTCAAACGGTGAAGATGTATTAACACCACCCAGAAATTGACTTCTCCCGTGAATGACCCCTGATTTGCTAGTATCACAAGGATCAGCAACATAAAACACCTGTGTAGCCTGTGAAACAAGGATGTAAGTATCGCTAGTAGAATGTGTCTTGCTCAAATCGATGATAGTAAAACCTAGCTTGTTTATCAAAACACCGGCATTGTGATCAACCCATTTTCATTTGAAAAGTGCGACCATGAAACTCGTGTAGACGAGTTCCAATATTTCCTCAATCACTTAACAGTAAGACATGTTCACATACATAGGATTCTTATCCTTCACACTGCTTACATGTAATGCTTTCGCAACTTGTCTAACACCACTATTTTGTAAAGCAGTGTGTATGTCCCAGTCAAGGGTTGAGAAGGTAAACCCATTCATGTCATAGCCTGTGAAGGAAATCGTAGCTGCAGAAAGCATGAAGGCTAACCAATTCAAGGTCTCACCATGACTGTCTCTAACTACTGTTTGGCATAACTAATTAATGAAAGTGTGATTGTGTTCAACAAGTACTTGTTTCTCTAACCAACTGGGGTGCCACTATTTTTTAGTTTCCATGTACATATCCATGTACAGGCGAAGCACATATGAATTTCTAAAAACATATAAGTGTGCTTTCATCAACTTGTCATGGGTTAATAACCCAGTTGTGCCTTTTTGCAAACCTTTGCTACCCACTTAGTCTGCATGGCGTGATTTTGGTACACCAACCGACTCTTTATTCTTTAAGAATTCCATAGAGTATTCTACTACCTCCTCGATCACATACCTCTGGAAAATACTTGTATCTAAGCGATATTGAATTTTCAAATAGCCCTTGAATATCTTCATATACCTCTCGAAGGGATACATCCATCAAACATAAATATGACTACATATCAATATCTCCCGTACAACGTGAACTAAAAAGTGCACCATAATGTCAAAATGAAGGAGGGAAATTTATCTCCAATTCGCACAACACGATTACTATTTCCACCTACAGTTTCTCCAATTTTCGATGCCTGGT
>JAULKL010000007.1:2230237-2241113 GCA_032355745.1 Rubia rechingeri
CGGTTCGATTTCCTTGCCTCATATTGCTTAAGTACGAGTCTTTTTCCATCAAGTACGTGTTTGGAACATGATTCAAACGAAGTCTGGCATTTAATCTTTCGCAAGTAGCAATCAGTCTCTTCTAGCATGTGCACTTGAACTTTTCATTGTTACTTCGAGATATTTCCAATATTCATCTGCAGTTCAATTTCGTTGCCTCATATTGCTTTAAGTATGATCCCTATTGCAGTTACGGATTGAATTATAGGTTACTTCCTTCTCAACTGTTTATTGCTATGGTGATGAATCGTTTCTTTTATAATTCCAGCCGGTGCTTGAGAAGATACTTGGAACTCTTTCTTGGTGGCTGGAATCGTTTCTTGTTCTGCTTGTGTTTTTCTTGGATTCTAACTCCATTACAATTTGGTTCCATGTTTTGTTTTCCAACCTTTCATTCATTATTATTTCTTCCTGCCCTCTCTACTAAATGTAGTAGAATTGATTCGTTAATGATATTGTAGGTTTTTCTCGTTGAACTTAGCGGTTGTTATTCATGTTGAAGGTTCAAATCTTGGATGCAGTGGGTCGATTATGAATTTCTTTTAACAGCTCTCATTATTTCCATTAGCTGAGGACTGTATTTGTCTGTGAAACAATTGTGAATTTATCTCCGAGCTGAAAATGGTATCAGGCTTCTTTGTTTATCGAGGAAGATGCATCAGGATACTGAGAATAATCCAAATTATGTCTGTTTTGATGCCAGCTTGAGTTTATGCGCATCGTCCTCTATGTGAACTTGTATATAAAGGACTAACTTATATATGTGTGTAGGTAAGCCTGGATCTGTGTATAAATAGGCACATGAATGGGACTGTAAAGAAATGTGCTTGGTTTTAATGTTTTGCTTATTAGAAAAGCGGGCGATCTTCGTGACAAGGAGAGAAAAAAAATGTTATTTTTCTTTTATTGATGTGTGTAGCTTTCATCAATCCATTGACTAGTCCCTTTGAGTGTAGAAATTCATAAATTTCATGAGTTCTGTTTCTTCTTTGTATAACGCCTCAATTATCGTGAGAATAATGCTTGGCAGGTTCCTTCGTTTAAAATTTCCATTCCTTTGATAAGGGCTTGAACTTTGGCGGCTCTCCAGCTGCTACTACTACTGGTGGTGTGACCATCACTGCATAAGCCATTTAGCATATAGAAAAGTATATTTTCTTCTGCAGGGCTGATCGTTAACATTTTTTCCGGGTACCAGTGTACTGCTACATGGAAGGATTGGAGGACTCGCATAGGGCTGAGCTCGAATTAAATACCAAAACTCTTCATGATTTGAGTATCGAACCCCCCCGTGGCAGTGGAGTTGAAATCACTACCTTCTCTGAGTTGGTGGATGACGCGAACCTCCATTTTCAGATCATTCGTCTTCAGAAACAGGTTTACTTATGAATTGATTTTACACAATGTGCTGGAGTGGGTGGGGTGGGTAAAAACGTGAGCATGTGAGGTCTTACTTGTTATGCTTTGAATCCTGTGTTTAGCTATATGCTTGGATTGGATGCAACTCTGCAAAATTTGGACATTTAGTTGCTGCTGCACCCACAAGACCTGTAAGTTTCATTCCAGTTTCAGTTTCCTCAAATGCTTCTATGACTATGGTTGGTTTGTATACCTTGTAAGAAAGAGCCAATTGAAGTTTCTGTTTAGCATAGGTGGTTTTAGAGACGTAAAACAAAAATTGATTTTTTTTAAAACTTTGAATGCATTGCCTTTAGGGGTGCTCTTGTTACATGTTGAGTTTTACTTACTCGTCTGAAGTGGTGTACAGAGCAATGCAGTCGGCATTGCATGTTTGATTGGGAGATCATCTGATAACACTGGATCTGGTATTGCCCGACGAGTAGGTAATAACTTGATGCCCATAAACTAAACTAATATTGAATGTTTTGCGAATGCTTTTGCCTGACACATCCTATTCTGGTTCCTTTGCAGTTTTGAAGACTGGTCTTAATATATTTTTTGCTTGTAACCTTCCCAAAGGGAGCCCTTTGATTGAGGTCGGTCTCCTACTCATGTTCTTCTTCATTTTACCCTCCCAGTTGTATCCATCTTAATTTAGTACTAGCATTTACTGAGTGAAAAATATTTAATGGTGTATAGGCAGCTGCTGAACGGAAGCTGGTGCAAAAACTTTTCGACTTGGGTTACGCTACACCGAAATCCAGATAATCATCTTCTTCTTCAGTAAATGAGAGCTGAAATCATTCCTAGAATTTGGCATGCGCACCAGGGTTAATGATGGAGCTGGAATAGTTTGAATAAATACATGGCTTAAAGAGCTTATCCTTTCAGATGATTGTATCATAAAACACATTGGTGGTACAGGGCATAGTTTCATGATTCAAAACATCATAATTATAGCGAAATCAAACAATATGTTTCAGCTAAAATTTCTCTATCAAAATCATTATAAATTGTCTACAATAAAAATTTTAGATTCATGGGTTGGTTGAAAGGATCTGCTTGATAATTACGATTAAAGGTGAAATATCTAATGTCTGATTTACAAGAAGAGGCCATGAAATAACGAGAGAGAAGACAGTGGCTAGCAACAAATTTTCAAGTAACCATCTTCTGTTCCAACAAGAAAGAGCCGTGAGAATGGCAAAATACTTATACTCGACAGACTAGACATGTTCTTTGACTCTCCTCCGTCTGCCATGTACAGATGCTGAGGCGTTATCATGTTCTCGCCATCTTCTTGCCACTGAGGTAACAGGGAGGAGGTTCAGTTGTATGAGACGAATGTTAACATAAAATGGAGTACAGCATATGATTTTTGCGTACCTCTTCTGAAGGTCTTGTTAAAGAAGAAAGCCCAATCCTGTTTCTAGCTATTGAAATAACATCTTGTCCCCAGATTGAGAACCCAGATACCCCATCTGTGTGACCTTTGAATGTGATAGGTTCTGACATGCTTTTTGCATAACTTCTACACTCAAAATAAGGTGTGTAAGGACACATCAAGCATACAACAATAATGGAGCAAATGCAAATTATCGAAGGGAGCAAATGCAAATTGATTACAGAAAACTTTGCATTTGCCATCCAGGTATGTGAATGAGTAAAATGTGTAGCAGGCAATTAATTGCATTTACCACAAGGGTTCCCCAAGTAATCATACTCATAATGCAGAGCTGTAGTGTTCAATTGAATGACACAAGCCGTGAATAGTAGTTACCTTCTCAGATCCCATATTCGCAGGGTTTTGTCAAGAGAACTTGAAACAAGCAAATGGTCATTTGGTGCAGCTAACTGCAGTGATTGAATACACATGAGTTATCTGCCTTTTCACTGATAAGAACCCAAAATCTAAATCTATAAATACCTCTGTCACATATCCATCATGAGCTTGCCACGAAGCAACTATATCTCCGCTCCTTGTATCAAACAGTGTACAGTGACCAGAACTCAAGCCTGCTGCAATCCATGAAGGGGCACCTTCAGCTTGTAGTTTACTTGAACCAGATGAGCATATGGATGACACCAAGGAAGGGAAATTGGACTCGTTACTTCTCCAGAGATGAAGTTTCTGACCACGGTTGATATCAATAAATCTGTCAATCATAAGTACGAAAGTATTGAGAGATATATTTATTATCCTTCTGCTACTCAAGCTAGGATGCAATTCATCTTTGGAATTCAGACATTACCTGAGAGATCCATTGCCAGCACCAACAATAAGCATTTCACTATATTGTGAAAAATGCATACAAGTGTAGAAGCTCCCGTCAAATGCATTGTTCAAAATTCCAACAGATGATGGATGGTAATGGAGTGCATCACCTTCTTCTCTGTCAACCTTTGAAGGACGCAATGGGTTTACGAAATGTGCAGAATTTGTGGAGAATTCAGAAAATATGGATATCATTTTCCCCGTTTGACTGTTCCAAACATGTACTGTCCCATCACACGATGCTACTCTTCCCAGTGAGGTTAAAATGCAAATGTCATTTACAACCTAATAATCCAACAGACATTACAGTACATCAGAAGCTATTTCATATGCTTACTACCAGATGGCAGATTTGGTATGAGTAGCAAACTGACCTAAATAATGATGAGAACGAAAACCAAGAGAATGTTTCAATGACAAAACTGCTTATCAGCAAACATATTGCTTGCATAGATACTTCCATGGAGGATGGCAGCATGAAGGTCGACATGATAGCCCTTTCATACAGGTCTGTCTTTCAATCACTTAATCAAGTGCATTAAAGGAATGTCATCTACTCACCTGATTTTTGAGATTCCTACTAAGGTTATCAAAAAGACAAATAATTTATGGTACNNNNCTGGAAAATCATCTATTAGTACCAAATATGGGAGAGGTAATTTGCTAGTATTACTTTAAACATGCTGCTCCATATATAAATATGATATATACAGGTCCATACTCACATTCCTGACAAATATATGCACCTAAAGGATGAGAAATATACTTAATCAAAAGCATAAAGCTGGTATCTGATTTAAGAAATAGGGACAAATTACCTCCTCATGGCCATGATAGCCAGATACACAATCAACTCTTGATAACTCCCACTTCTGTACTGTTCCTTTGAATCCCTGCCCAACCCCTGCAGTGAAAACTGTAGATTCATCTTCACAAACAGCAAATGATCGCAAAGCTCCATGGTGTGCTCGGACAGAGTGCACGACAGAGGCTCTAATCTTCCATGGAAATTCATCTTTTGGACCACTTGCACGGCCAAAAAAATCTAGCCCTTCCGAACTAGAGGAAGGGCTAGTAAACCAGCACCAGGGTTCATACTTCCCAATATTTGAGCTGGCTGCATCCCTTGGATCTGATGTTTGATGACGATCAGCCAAAGGTTTATTAAATATAAAATTTCTAGCACCTTTCTTCCCTTGTCTCTGAGGGATTGACCAACCGACTCCATTCAGCAGCATTTTAGCAGGTACATAATCAGAGGTGCTGCTCTTACTAAAAGAAGATCTTCTGGCATTTGCAGTTTCTATGCTACTCTGAGATGACTCTCCTGTGTATTCCCACTGAATGAGATAGCTTTAGATAATATGGCAACGACTATAAAGAGAAACTATGGAAAAGTAATTTTTAAAAGTAAGCCTGAGTGACATCTCCAATTTAAACAAACTTCGCCAAAACTAAAAGGAGATCAGAATACTGGTAAGATTTTGACTTCACTAGGAGTATTTTTTAATTACTTCATCCTCATGAATTACCAAGTAAATCTTAGGACTGGCTTGAAGAAAATATCTAAAAAAAATTAAGGACATAATGCTCATATAAGAAAACCACATCAACTGAAACAGGCTGCCAATATCTGGGCCTTTAACTCAAACTACAACAAAGTATTTTAGTAGATATTCCTGTCATGTATGTTCACAAAAGCCATTTAATAAAATATCTTCACAATCAAATAAAGAAATTGAAGGACATAATGTTCATATAAGAAAACCACATCAACTGAAACAGGCTCGAAATATGGAATATACAAACAGGGAGATAAAAGTCAATTATATTCGGGCTCCTAACTCAAACCACCACAAAGTATTTTATTAGATCTTCCTGTCATGTATATTCACAAAAGCCATTTGATACATTCTCTTCATAATCAAATAAATAATTTGAAGTAGTAACTTCAAGTATTTTGTAAGTGAGCACTCCAAACATCTTGGTGCATACAACAGTTTGGATTATCACTCTTTGGATAGAAAAGCAGACTATATTGTGAAGCATGAAGGGACATACCTTCCAATTGTAGCGGCGCAGGAGAAGCTGCTCGAGAAGCAGCCATGTTGCACAACACTGGCGGAGTTTCTGTATGCCAAGAAGAGATGCAAATGATGGATAAAGAAACAACCTGCAAATTAAGGTTGCAGAAGTTTGCTTGAATCAGGCAAACCATTAAAGTAATGTCAATGACAAAGGGTATAGGAACTCACACAAGGTCCATGTGATTTCCATTACAATCCTCTTCTAGCATTTTACCCATGGATCTCTTCGGGGTCCCAACAGACATGCTAGAAGCACTGAGACTTTCCTGAGAGTAAGCAAGCTCATCAAACAACACTTTAAGTTTTGGCAGGACATGCAACTCAGTAAACTCTGGTCCAATCTGCTCACATGCTGCAAGGAATCTGGTTGCAGCAGCCTGGAAGGTGTTGCAATGGCAGTATCATAAGAAACTTTATAGTCAGCAGACCACATGACATGATCAAATGACAAACAAAGTGACCAAACAAGCCTCTAAACATCAACCAAGTAGATTGAGCTTCTCAGGAACAACTTATTTATTGGGGCAAAACTAAATTTACAAGCATACAAGATAGGCAAGGAATAAAAGAGACAAAATGTATGTATCAGATCATCCAACATTGCCAAGTAATGGAAATATGAAAGACAATATCAAAATTTGGAACACCTGAAGTACTGAAGCACCAACATTAGCATGCATGATGATGTCAACATAGAGACAACCTCCATCCTGCATAATTACAAAAGAAAGATCACAGGAATATTGAAGAGTCGAAGTACACAAAACCAAAACAGTGGAGGCTCATACCTCAACCAACTCCTTAACAATTGTTTCCTTTGACAAGTGTGCAACAAGACCATCTAATATAGTAAGGCAATTTATCAATGCTAAGGTGATCGAACTCTGAATAAGTTCAGGTTTATTTACAGATGAATTATTGATGCAAGACCGCACAAGATTCTTTAACAGTGGTAGAATCTGTTTGACAATAAAATTCTCTCCCAATAGACATCCTGAAAACCAACAAGGTGAGGGATTAGCTGAGCTTTTAATTCCTGGAAACTACACCAGATTGTCACTCTGTGGAATCAAAATTACCAATTCTAACCACAGCATCAATTCCATCATCACATAGTCCTTTGCCCAAATAATGAATGAGAGGCAAAATTATCTGGAAACAGAACTTGATATGAGCACGTCGTGACATGAGAATGGGAATGAGAATAAGAGAGAAATGAAATGGCGAAGCCTGAAGTAGTTAACCTGATATACAGTAATTGGAACACCAAGCTCTTCACAAGAGCCAACCAGCAACACAGAAGCAGCAGCAGCAGAACTCTTGTTTGAAGAAACAAACAAATTTGATAATACTGCAGGGTGAACAGCCTCTAGATACGCTTGTTTACCAACCTGGTTCCACATGTCTAGCACAAATGAGCCTTGGAGAAGAGAAACCTTCAAACGGGAATATGTAGTAGCCTGCAGAGGAGGAAGACATTAGGAGACCAAATCTCTCTGAGAAAGAAGAAAAAACAGGGCGTACACAAGCACCCTTCTATATAAAAAGTTTACAACTAGCCTGCAAAATCTTCTGAATCGCTGGCAGAACAAGATTCTTAATTGCTACAGGATTTAAGCACTTTACAAGCTCATTCAGTAGCATGTAAGCCCATTCAGCTTCAGTATCAGACAAGGTAGTCTGCACAAGAGGCAAGCAGTGGGAAGCACAAACTTCAGCTGCAAAAGATCCCATTAACCTTAAAGCTCCTTGTTTAGCAAAGGTTGCAGCGTAACGAAGGCGAGAGTCATCTTTTCCCAGGAGCTGAAGTGGAGCAAGAAACAAATATGATGACTTGACCGTTCCTGGGAAGAATGGAGATTCCAAGAGGCATTTCACAGAAGGTCTCCTGATTGACAAAAACAAACGAAGTTCAATACAAAATATTTTGGTTTGTTTTGCACATGATCTTCTGATTAAATGATGTTAATTCAGTAACCCTAACAACTTTTTTGACCACTGGCATGAATAGCCTTCCGAATTAAAGAGATGTAGGGGGGCTGGGGTGAGGTGGATCTTTGAACAGTTGTATAGGGACAAAGAACGCTACCTCTTCCAATTTTTCTGAATGCAGGTCCTAACTAGTACTTCTGTCTGAGGAGGAAGATGCTTAATCAAACTTGGTAAAACGCCACTCTCCAAGTACGTAACTAATGTGTTAGGATTGAAAAGTGGCCTGTTCAGGTAGAGTTCTGCTAAGAGACAGCCAACCGCAAAGATATCATCGGCAACATCTTCAGATATATCTGTCAAAGAATGCTTTTGCTCCCAGACTAGAATCTCTTGATAATTGATATTGTCATCATCCACTTCAATGTTCTCAATAAGATACTTTGCATCAATTTTTGATTTTACCCCACAGAAGATTCCATGAGCGGCTTCTCTATTTGGTGAAATCTTACACTGAGGCTCTTCCAAATTGGAGTTCTCATCCAAATGATCATATAAATGGGAGTCATAGACAGGACTTAAATGCTCAACATGATCACAAAATGATGCAGCTTCCTCCAAATGTTGCAGGGCAATCATCTCTATGGTTTGGCTTTTAGTAGTGTCACTCACTTGGCAATGTGTAACTAAGTCATTAATGGTCCTTGTAAGACACTTACGAGCTGGGTGTGGCTTAGAGAAGAGTTGACGTCGACCTGCTGACCTTAGTACAGAGGATGCTGCTGGGGGTAACATCACATTTTTGGCATCTACAGCTGCTTGACCTGACATTTTATAACCAAAGGTGATGTCAATCCAAAGATGAAGTTGGGATGAAACAAGATTACTCTCTAACGCATTCCTATGCAGCTTAATGAATTCTCGGGAGAATGAGCCCATGGAGGTACAGACAAATCTGACATGCCAGAATGCATAGAGTAAAATATCCGTGGATCACAATAAAATTCTGGAATGCACTCATCAGGGGTCCATTGATAGAGCCTTTGCATTGTAGAAGGATATTCATTTGGTTCATAGACAGAACGAACAGCCATCTTTAGAACATTCAAAGGTAGTCGTCTTGCTTTATAGCTGCAGACAGCAAGCTCAGAGAGGCATTCATCTGATATGTGATGTGGGATTTCAGATGTTGAATATGTGAAGTCTAGCTGCTCGTCACCTTTAGCCAATCGCCACTTGCTCTTGCTTAAGTCTCTCCACCCTAGTACAGTATTTTCATCAGGTTTTACACTAAAATCCACAACCCACGGCATAACTGTGTAGAAGGTGTGATCACCCCACCTTCTCCCAGCTAATTTATTTAAGATAAGAAGATACTCAAAATTACTTAACTCCCCATTATACCAACGATAGAAACTCGACTGCCAGTCCATGGGTTGATAAAGTTTTGAGTCAGCAAATAACCCTTGAGACATGCAGCCCTTGGAAGGACAATTTCTACCCATGGAAGAATAGAAAGTCTCTACTTTTGAATTTAACTTGGGGCTTCGGATATCAATATCGTCGATGAGCAGCCAGCACCAGGACAAATCAGTCAACATAATACTTGAAGGCCGCACATTACCGTGGGCTATTCCCATACCATGCATATAAGATAATGCGGAGAGTAACTGATAAATTAAGAACCTAATATGCCAATCAGACTTGAAAGCACCAGGACTGTAATAAAGAATGTTTTCCAAAGTATAAGGAGTTTTAGCAAGAACTAAATTGACGTGACTAGATGCCCTCAGCATTCCCAATATAGGAGCTATATTTGGATGCCTAACACAGCCAGGAAAAGTAATGTCACTGAATGATGGTACTCCAAGTAAGCTAAGAAAGTTTGTGGCATCTCTCCCAGCAGGTTTTCCTTCTATTAAGAGACAAAGTGAGAGCAAAATGTGATCTTCCAGAGCCCCAGAAGAAAATTCAGAAGCAATTCCTTGAAATAATTCATTGGAAGAAATGCCAAGATGAGCATTTGGAGCCAAGGCAGTGATTGTCCTAAAGCAAGAATACCAACCAGAAAATTTACAAGTCGAGTTTTGTGACCCTAATCCACGGGGACTTGTTCTACCATTTGAATAATACTGATACTGGGTACGTGTACAATGATCTAACGTAGCAGTTTTATGACCTGGAATTCCAGCACTGACCTCTGCTTGATCTTTGCAACCACCATCCTCAGTTCTGCTAATTTCAGATTCATCTAGACAGCATTCATCTCTGTAGAAAAGAAAGTATGGCTCAAATTCTCATCATTCACAACATGATAACGGCGGAAGCACAAAGACATTTGCTGATCCTTAATGCTATACAAGAACCATCAATTTTTCTAGTATAAAACACACACAAAAAAATCTTTGCAATTTGTGGGTAAGCAATTGGAGATCCTAATGCTTGAGTGTGTGTAATTTATAGAGTGAAAACAAGATTCCTCACTTTCCTTGAACAATTTATACTTTGGAAACTTATAGAACTAATTAAGGTCATTACCTCAAACTACATATCCGTTCATCCCAAAGTAGGACTATTACTTAATATTTGCAGTTATCATTAGCAAAAATTTTAACTTCAAATTTGACTGATGCATAGGTAAAAATAGTACTCCCTCCATCCCAACTGAACCTGCAATTTGATTATTCATTCGGTCAAAATTGCCTTTCTTTGATTATACAATTCAGATAAATGGGCAAGAATATAATCCCGCGAGGCTTCGATAGATTCATCATATTGAATACTTCAGAATATCTAATTTTCATAGTTTTAAATTATCCTTAACAGAAGGTATCAAGATTTCAAGTCAGAGTCAAAGTGTGCAGTTTCAGCTGCTGCTATCACAAACTTTTCATGATTGCTAGTTACATATAAATGGAGACATTAAAAGTAAACTGCGTTTATCAGAGACAGTGAAACACAGGTAAGAAGAGACAGTAGAGTACATAAATATTTTGTTCCTTGCTCTATGTGTTATAGAGCAAAGCAGACTAGACATAGTTTTTCTTTAAGTTCTTCCAATGCTAGTCCATTGTTTGAATTAATACATTGTGATGTTTGGGGTTCTTATAGAACACCATCTTCTACTGGTGCATTTTATTTTTTA
>JAULKL010000007.1:2709552-2722184 GCA_032355745.1 Rubia rechingeri
CGTTGTCACTGTGAACGCGGCGTGGTTCTCTCCTGAATCTATCCGTATTCCATATATTGAGCCGAGACCGTCATCTCCCCGTCCATATCCTGCAATGGAGATATTCTCCGTGTGGATTTGTCGAGAAAAGTGGACAGAATCATCATCACGAGTGTATGGTTCAATTAAAGTTGAAGCTGGTCACCCCATTTGTTCAATCTTTAATAGGGACCGTGAGAATGCCTTGCCATCATCAAGCGATAGGATGATTTGTGTTCCTGTGTCATATGGATGTAGGAATTTTGGTGGTAGGAATGAGAACCTGGATATTAAGCTTGACATAAAGGATGTTGAGAAGTCATTAGTTATCAAAGGTACTGTGGAATGGGATGGTATAATACTTGAAGATTATCATGGTAATCTGCATTGTTCTGTGTTTCGAGGTCAGCACGGGTATGCTGCTGTGCACTATGCAGTGTTTCCCAATGCTGTTGAAGCTAGCATTAGGGTTTACCATCATCTACCTCGTGAAGTTCAGATCGCAGCTAGGAGAAAACACAGTCGTTTGTGGTTCGAGGGGATTGTTGCAGCTGAGTATGGCGATTATGGATATTCAACTAAGTATGACAAAAAATATTTTCCAATCGTGTTGTTTAAGCAGCATGATGGAGTGGAGCACAATTATTATGCTATCTACAAAATTCCACTTTCTAGGTCCAGGATTGTTGTGCCATCAAATTCTAAGCTGCATCTCACTTTTAGACTTCGACTTCGACTACGGAACCATTTTGGACGATTCGAACCACCTGGATTAGTGGAAGAATATGACCAGGTTGCCAAGATTGAAATGGGTGAAAAAGAAAAGACTCTAAAAGGCTCATGGGGTGATCTTTGTGTTGAGATCAATTGGAGGGAGATTAAGGGGTGAAAGCATTAACGCAATGATTGGACGATGATATCATATTATAATATATTTTTGTGTTGTCTTAGATGTTCCTCCTTGAATTCTTGGATTTGTAAAACATATATATTAGTTGCAGAAGGATATTTGTTTGAACTTGCTCACAGTTACAAGAGCTCATAGCTTCTGATGCCTCCTGCATAGAGGGACATGTTTTGTTAATTAGGGTAGACTTGAATTAATCTTCTGTCATGTAACTTGGGAAGTTAATGCATCAAACTTGAGTGTTGATGTCTGATAGTGTTCATGACCCCTCAGCCTTAAAGAGACGTTGTAAATGGCAGAATTCAGTTGACTGATCTTTTCATATTCAACGACTGCCATGTTTATAGCATCTCATAAATGAGATTAAATCTAGTTAGGACTGAACCTCAGTTCCAAGTAGAGACGTTGTTTTGATTGCCTCTTCTATCCCTTTTTTATCAATCTTCCATCCGTTTAAATGTGCTAGTAGATCAAGTAGTGTACACGCATGCCAAATAAGATTACAGAAGAAACTTTCTAAAAGGATATGATGCATCCAAACTTGAAAATGTCTGTTTTGATAGACCACAATGGTAATGTAAAACACCATAACTAATATAGTGTAACCGCAGAATCTTTGTTGTGGCCTTTGGTACCTTTTTCTGTTAGACTACCATATACCAGTTTGGAATTTCTCTGGTAGAATCTTTGTTCTACATCATGTACGACGTATATATGCTTTACTAGTATTGGCAGATATGTAGCAGTGTTCAGTTTCTACGTTGGAGACCTTGGGAGGTAATTTTGGATTATCTTCTTATTTTCAATGTGTAAGAGTTTTGCTTAAGTCAATAGATGGCCTGATGGTAGTTATCTTTCAATAAATAGGTTTTTTTGTTGTTTTAAAGGCTCTTTCCTCCCATGTTGAAGTAATTTTCCTTCATTCTCTTCAAAATCCTGTAGAGATGATCAGATGCTATTCAAAATGTATACATGTAGATATTTGTCAACTATTTGGAATGCTGACTTGATTTTTATGTACTCTTTATTAGCTACTCTATTATGCCACAAAGTAGAGGAGATTGATTCCGTCTAAAATCATACTAGTATTTTGCTGCTTGAAATTACAGATCTACTTGATGCTCTTGATATATGGGCATTCATTCCCTCTTTTTGGGAGGTGGGGGGTGGATGGTTCTTTTCTCCCCTTACTTGGAAGAACTAATAAAATGTATAGTTTCAGTATTAGACAGGTATTACCTCTTCTTATCTCCATTCTCTCTTAGGTTAATTGACAGAACAGAAGATTCATACTTTAATTTGTTTGACGGTAAAGACTGAATCTTTCGGTGCTCTTGTTATATTCATTTCTACTTGCGCATCATGGGATTGTTACACCAGAATAGCCTCTTCCACCATCCTCGGGCTTCATGATGAGCTATGTTTTTTATTTCCTTTTAAATGAAAAATCTTGCAGGAGTCATCTGGATATAGTTTGCTTTCGTACTGTAAAGAAATGTATGAACTTTGTTACTGTATCAGCTCCTAAAGGTACCTCTATATTTAGCATTTTGGTCTTGTGATATTATGTTTTGAGTCCAGCTGTTTTGATGTAGATGTTTTGGCTTTGGATTTGAATCTACCAATCCCAAATTATGAAATTATCTGTTTCGTTGTGTAAAATGGTGACAGTCTCAGTGGTTACTGTAGCTTTTATGGAAATGAAATGCATTTAGATTGTCCTCCTTATCGAGTATGGAAGCCTTCTTATGATGCCGTGCTTTTGCTTGTGTAGTCATTACTGCAGGTCTTGATTCAAAAGTTTTAATGTGGGACTTTTCGAAGGGTTGGCCTCAGAAAGTTGCAGACTTTGGTAATTTCATCTCCTCATGCTCTTATTATTTTAGCTTGTTTAGCTTTCTTATTGATGATTGTGCTGTCACATAACTGCAGTCAATAAATAAGCCTTTACTTTTTTTACCCTCTTGATTGATGGTTGTATATAAAAGGCTCCAATATGTCTGTTCTTATTGCTGCTTTCAGGCGCATTAGCTGTTGTAAATACCGCAAAATGTTTTAATTGTGCTTCTTATGAGGACTAAAGTTAGTCTCGTGACTGTTGCAGGAAGCTCTGAGCCGACTTCAACTGGAAATATCTAGAAGTGATCAGAATGTTGAGAATGTTGTTGGCACTGTGAAGTTGAACCCTGAACCAGGCTGGGAGTCCGAGGATACAGTTGTGGGCAATGATTACCTTGTCAACGTGAATGCGGCGTGGTTCTCTCCTCAACCTGGCTGTGTTCCATATTTTGAGCCGAGACAGTCATCTCCACATCCATATCCTGCACTGGAGATATTCTCAGTGTGGATTTGTCGAGAAAAGTGGACAGAATCATCATCACGAGTGTATGGTTCAATTGAAGCTGACCTCGGTGGTCACCCATTAGTGATCTTCAATAGTGATCGTGAGAATGCCTTGCCATCATCAAGCGATAGGATGATTTGTATTCCTGTGTCATATGGATGTAGGAAATTCGACCGTCGGTGTGAGCACCTGGATTTTAAGCTTGACATAAAGGATGTTGAGAACTCATTAGTTATCAAAGGTACTGAGGAATGGGATGCTACAATACTTCGAAGATATCATGATAATATGCATTGTTCTGTGTTTCGAGGTCAGAACGGGTATGCTGCTGTGCACTATGCAGTGTTTCCCAATGCTGTTGAAGCTAGCATTAGGGTTTATCATCATCTACCGGAAGCTAAGGTCGGAGTCGGTACTATGTGGTTTGAGGGGAGTGTTGAAGCTGAGTTTGGCGAGTTTATATATTCAACTAAGAGTGACAAAAAATATTATCCAGTCGTGTTGTTTAAGAATAATAGATTGGAGCGTGCTCGTGATATTGTCTACGAAATCCCACTTTCTAGGTCCAGGATTGTTGTGCCATCATATTCTGATCTGCGTCTCACTTTTAGCCTTCAACTAGAGGGTGATGAGTTATCTGTGATGCAAAGAGTTCATGATCAGGCGGTTCCTGAACTACTGCAAAGATTTGACCAGGTTGCAGAGATTGAAATGGGTGAAAAGGAAAAGACTTTAGAAGGCACCTTTGGTGATCTTCGTATTCAGGTAGATTGGAGGGAGATTGAGGGGAGAAGGCTTTGACGCAATAATTGGATGATGATATTATATTATTATATATTTGTGTGGGTTGGCTTAGTGGTACAAGGATATGTGTTTGAACTTGCAGACAAATACAAGAGCTGGTGTTGTTGTCATAGCTTCTGGTGTATCCTGCATACATGGACGATTTCTGGTAACATGTGTTGTTTATTAGGCTAGACTTCAATCTCCTCTCATGTAACACAGTGTTTACTGAAAAATGTTGTGTGTGACAGTGTTCAAACACACATATTTGCTTGTGCTTACATATTCTGCAGTTATTGGATAGTAGTGATTTTTTCAACGGTAGTTATTTTTCAGGACTATAAAATGTGGTCGACGCTTTAATTTGTAACTTAGCAACAAAGACTGAAATCTTAATATTTTGGAAAATCCATGCTTTGCTTGAAAGCAAAACTCTCAAAAGAACAAAGTCTGAAGTACCTAATACTTTCCAAATCAAAATGGTGTCAGTAATGTTGGCACCAAAATAATTCAGCCTCCACTGGCTCTTAGCCGAGAAGAGACGTTGTCAATGGCAGAATTCAGCTGGCTGATCTTTTCATTCAACGTCTGCCGCGTAATCTGATGAGATTAAATCTAGTTTCAGTTTCAAGTAGAGACGTTGTTTTGATGGGTCCTTTTATCAATCTTCCATCCGTTTATATGTGGTGGTAGATCAAGTAGTGTATATGGACAGTGGTAAAGCGGCTTGGACTTTGCCACAATTCAACGACCTTATTTGATTCAACTTAAACAAGGAGTCTGAACTTAATATTTAGTTTCTGAAGTCTCTATATCGGTCACGGTTAGTATTTTCATACCTTGTGGCCGGGATTCAGAACCTGGTGTGGCAATGATTTTATTTATCTGATAGTGGTATTTGGATTTCCCTCTAGCTTCTTATTGATGATAAGGATGTGACTTTGCTATTAACATAATGCGCAACCAGGAGACCTTGAGTCCTGCAGTCAGCTTCTTGTCATGAATACTCACCTTAATGCCATAGTGTGCCAGGGATATATCTTCCTCAGAAAAATCATTCTATCAATCTTTGTACTATAAATAACTGCATAGAAGAACAAATTGCGGCAGCATAATCTGAGCGGTTAAGCATTTGCAATCACAGGGTACATGAGTTGGGAAATTGTTATATTTGCATAATGGATACCAGAAAGTAGCCAAGTTGAATAGTGGGGTTGAAACTGCTACAGTGGAGAAGGCAACACTTTTGAGTTTCTTTCAGTATGTATACACAAGGAAGGCTTCAGGTTTGGTATGGACGACGTGAGTAATGAAATGAAAATGGTGTGTATTTTGAGCAGAATCAAGTATTTAAAGCTAAAAAGAAGATAACGCTGTTTGGAAGAGGCAGAAGGAGCTTGAAAGTCATACTGTTGCTCGTGTCAATGTTGGTGCTGCAATTCGTGAAGCACGGAGCACAAGGTTGGTTGATAATGTTTTGAACTTGTACGATGCACAAACATCCCGACCAGAATGTGGCATGTAGTGATTGTCAGGGATCGGTAATTAAGGTGATCAGTATGGACGAGACTGCAAACAAGTTGGAGAATTATTTATCGACCCCCAGGTCGTCGACCCTCCCACGTGGTTCGTCGCTCGCTCGTGTGTCTTTCAGCGGCTGTCTTCAACTTCCTGGAGGAGACCACAGATTTTGGAAAACTTGGGACCCGGACCTTCTTCTCGAATTTAGTAAACTTTTGACCTGCTTTCCCAATCCATCTCATCCGATGTCTTCAAAATCTTCTTCTAATCCGAACCTTGTTCTCGTTCTCAATTTTCACTATTTTCTTGCGCGTTTCTTTCCGCCTCTGTCGCCGGACAACTTGAAGGCTGGGTTTTCAATGCTTGGGGGAGGTGAATTCTTTTCGTCTCTGGAATCGGGAACACTGGTCTCGGATTGCCTGAATGCGCCTTTTGAGGCCGGAATCTGGGTTGCTATTTTTTTGGCAGGTATCCTATTACTCAAAGTTTCTGCTTTCAAATGGATGTGTTTTAGTGTGTTGGACGAATTGAATTGTTTTATTTGTGATAATTGTGCTCGTAGAATCCCTTTACCGGAGGCAAGTTTGTGGGTTGTGTGTTTAGGTGTGTTCTATTTTACCGTTTGACCTGAACGTAGTTTTAGAGGAAGATGAAGTGTCTGCTCATTCTGCCTCCAAACTGAAATTTTGGGCGGTAGAGAGCGTCATTTAGATGATGCAAGTGTGGGGGGATTAAGTTAAATGTTGGGCTCGGTGAAGATTACCTAGCTGAAGTATCACCGGACATTGAAAGGGAACTCGATGAAGTTGTCGGCTGTTTTGAAGCTCCGGTAGGCAGTGGAGAATGTTGTGGTAGGGAATCAAGAAGCAGTTCTTTCTTTGTGCTCGAGGCATTTCACATCCAAAGTTATCATATTCAGGTTTAGTTAATACTTTTCAAGTCTAACAGTGTGAATATAATAGGCTACTTGAATTCACAATTGCACGCAAAATTCAGTTGGCTTGCATCACTTGGTGGTATGCACATCAATAATGAAGCCGAAACTTTCCTGGTATTGGTTCATATTGATCTTGAAGTCATGCTGCATTGTGGTCGGGCCCTTGTTGCTTTTCTGTTGCTAAATGTGTAGTGTATTGTGTAAATTTAGTCCTGAGTGAACAATTTGTAGTTTTAAGTGACCAGATGATACATTTTAATTTAGGCAACAAATTTCACGGGTATGAGTTTGCCCAAAATGAATAGCCTGTTACTAATTGCTTCAATTCAGACCTAACTGAAGTTTCAATTTCATTGCCAGTGGAACTAAGCCAGTAGCTCACAGGTTGAAAATATTGTTACAGTTTCATGTTACTCCTTTAACGGTTCCAGTAAGCTCGAATGTGGTTGCACAAAGGTTTTTGTTTGCATTTGAACTGAAATCTAGTCTTTGATGAGTAGAAAAGTCTTTGAAATCTAGTCTTTGAAATTTAGTCCACAGAAGTAGGCTGGTTATCTTCTGCAAGTTGCTTCTTGCTTTAATATGTGCTAATAATTTTGGTTGTGTGCAATTACTTGGCTGGTGTTGCTGGATTGTGTGTGAGTGTGATGCGCCTCTCAGCTCTATATATAATGTCCCTATCCATTTATTTTGACCGTAAAAAGAGTTTTGATCATATTTTTTTTTCTGATTTTGTTTCTCCTTGTTTGTGGTTTAATGAATCTAACAGTAGTGGTGGTTTCGGAACCGAGGCAAGGAAGGAGGTTGGAAGTAAAGCGGAGATCAATTATGGAGGAAGGAGGGCAGCACCATCATCACCAAATAGTACAGCTTCATCTTTCCAGAGAGTTTTCAGCGTATGGAAATTCCACAAAAAACTGATTTGAACCAAATAATGCCAGAGGGGCTAGCTCTAGAACCAAATAACAATTGGGTGGTGTGTGTGTGTTGTTTCAGACACTTCTACCTATCTTCTTTATATACTGGCTTGGTGTGGTTTTATTTCATTATAGTAAAAATGAGTTATGTATTGACCTTTGATATTATACTTATATTGGAAAGGTACTTTGCACTGTGTTATGTTTACTCATTGCTTCAAGATTTTGGTTTTAAGTCGTCCCTTCAGGTGCATGAATGAGTAACTTATTTATTTATGAAGAAAAAGAACATGTAATATCCATATTTGACTCATGAATGAATAGAAGAAAAGAGACCAGAGACATATGATGTACATGGCTATTGCATTGAGCAGAATCCCATCCTGGGAACATTAAAAGATCACAGTATAGACTTCGGGAACAATAACAGATTTCTAAGTGTAAGCATTGATATATAATACAATTACAATGGAACACAACACTGCCAACGGATAAATGCACCATGAACGGAATTCATTCAGGGAGGTGTCTCTGCATCATGCTGCCGTGGTTGGAGCATAATATCATCTTGACGATTGGTAACATCTGAATTACTTGATGGTTTTGCACCAGGAGATACCAGGTTCTTAAAGCACGCAACTTGGAATCTATGCAGCCCTCTTGGATTAGAATTACTCGGAGAATCGGGATCAACAGCTTAATTGTTGGCAGCACCACCCTAGAGAAATTGATATGCTACCTTGTGCTTTTACTATCTCAGTTTTTCCTTGTCTAAACTCAAGGGCAGGGTGCAGAAATTTTTTCAGTTGGGATATTCTGCTAAACATGTCCAGGCCTTCTTCCGTGGTGCCATGGTCTACTTTCTAGTGCTGGAAAATCTACAGCATTGGCAAAAGAACTGTATTAAACCGGACAATAGGGTGTAAATAAATGTACAGTGAAGCTTCGATCCTGTATCATGAGGCTGAGAGTTTCCCTTGATTGTGTTGACCAAATTTTGCTCAATAGAATTGACATTATGCATATCTTTTAAAGGTCTAAATCTCGAAGCTTATTACTTGCAAATTGTAAGGAAGTAATAAATTGATATGAGTGTCAAGTGCTTGACAGTTCATTTAGACTTATAACAGAGCATACACTGCAATCAATGCTATATGGAGTACGATAGTTTTCAACAACTGCTTCTTTGATCAGGACAAAAAGACACGCAGGCACCCATATATGCTACCAAAGCATATAACAAAATCACGGCAAGAAATCCATTAAGACACTTATTCCTGATTTCCTTTCAATCTATCTCGATGAAAAATGAACACGCAATAACTCAAAACAAACACGAATATAAATCCGCAAGACAAACTCAGAGCAAAATCCGCAACACTTAGGACAAAATTTGTAAAACAAACTCCGCAAAACACACTCAGAAGAAAATCCATAAAACAAGCTGAGAAACAAATCCACAAATAAGATCTCGCAAAAATTCAGAACAAACAAGAACTCGAAGCAAAACCAAAATCAACAAAACAAACTCACAATATCTGGTGATGGAATTGAACCCATCAATGAGGCTAACGGCGTAGAAATTCGGGGCTGCGAGAGTGAACTCGGCGCGTGTGGCCGGGGTGCTGCCGGAGCCCCCGCATTTGAGGGAAGTCCCGCAGTTCCCACTCGGGCATATTCTGTTGCCGTTCCTATCAAAATTGCATCCATTCCTGCCCCATATCCTGCCGAACAAGCTGACTGGAGCCGTGAAAAGAAGGGACTGGCCTTGTTTCAGCTCGAAACGTCCGCCGTTGAAATTCTCCCCCGGAAACAGCGCTGGCCAGATTGTCTCTTTGCAGTTGTTTACCAATTACCGTTCCAAACTGATGGAAACATGATGGAATCTCCGATAATGGACACGCTATGGACTCACAGGAAAAACGAACTTATGATGAAGGTAATGGACTAGCCAGCGAGGAACTCAACCACCAGGTACCGTTTCAAACTGAGTTCTCGTCGCCGAATAGTCGCGGCGTTGTCTCCATTCCAGAGACCTTCATCGCCGATGATATATCCCTAGAGAGCGGCGTTGGAAAGACAGTGGAGGTTGCTTCAGTCGACGGCGTGGAGTTAGGCTTCGAGCTACGGGTTTGAGAGAAGGTTTGAGACGCGGGTAGCGGGAGGCGGATTTCAGATGAGAGAGTAGGGTTTTAATTTAAGGGAGAAAGGGTGGTGTCATCAAAGGGTCAGGATTTGAGTATTAAGATATTTTAACAGATGAGATTTAATTTATGAAAGGCAAAGTCTTGGGAAATACGGTCTTTCCCAAGGCTTATAGAAATACGGGGTTTAATTAGAATAATAAAAGGTAAAAGGTCTTTGTTGCAATATTAAAGTTTTATTATGCAACGTGTAGTAGAGAAAATTTTATCTTCATTTCTTCTTATTTACACTTTAAACCTTGGTCTTTCCATGACTTAAGGAAATACCATCTTTCAAGAGACAGACTCTTTATGAAATGCTGATAATGTTTCAAATTTATTCATAATAAATGAATTTAACGTATTTGATTTTTTTATTTCATAATTCATTTAATTATTATATCACTGTAATTTAATATTTTTTATACTAAATTATTATTATTATTATTTGAATATATAATGAAGAAATACATTTACACTAATATGTACATATTATTTTTATGTTCATATTTATAATATAACACAATTTTAGTTTTGTTTACTACACTTTAGTATGTCATAAAAAGTAAGGACGGATCTACTATAGAGGAAGTCAATTAAGTATTGACCGTTAATTAAAGTCAACCCTTAGTTACTACTTACAATGTTTATATATATAAAGTCGGGTAATGAATGATCGTTGATTAGATAAATTCGACCTTTTATTCAGTATTTATATATGATAAATTATGCAAAGGCTGACAGTTGACTATTTAAAGTCAAACATTTTTATTAGTGTTAGTATATATAAGTCAATTAGTGGTTGATTGTTGATTAATCAAAGTCAACATAGTTATTAGTGTTTATATATAGAAATCAAATAAGTCCTGATCGTTGATTTGTTAAATTCGAGTCTTGTTTATTGGTGCTTGTACATAAAAATTTAAGGGTTTCCTAGTGATTAATTAAAGTAAGACCTTCGTTAGTACTGTTTATATATATATATATATAATTAAGTAAGGATTGATCAATGATTGATCAAAGTCGAACCTTTTGATTAATTTATACATATCATAAGTTAAGTAAGCCTTGACCGATGATTAATTATAATCATTTTTTATTAGTGTTTGTGTATGGAAAGTCGGGTAATGCTTGACCGTTATTTAGTTAAAATCAACTTAATTATTAGTGTTTTTGTGTAGAAATGTCGATTGTTGATTTGTTAAAGTCAAATATTAAATATTAGTGTTTGTATGAAAAAATTAAATAAGGACTTATTGTTGATTAAATAAAGTCATATTTTATTATGAGTGTTTATATATAGAGAGTCAAGTAAAGAGTTGAACATTGACTAGTTAATGTCATATTTCAGTTATTAGTGTTTATATATAGAGAGATCAAGTTAGGGGTGAATGTTGGTTAGTTGTCAACTTAGTTACTACTAGTGTTTATATATAAAACGTTAAGTAACAATTGATTGTTAATTAGTCAATATCAACTCTTAGTTATTAGTGTTTACACGTAGAAATCCATCTAATTGTTGATAGCTCTTTTGTTAAAGTTAAACCTTAGTAGTTAGGTTCATTTAAGTCAAACCTTTTTATTAGTATTTATATATAGAAATTCAAGTAAATGTTAACCGCTGATTTGTTAAAGTCAACACTTACTTGACTTTCTATATGTCTGACCCTTACTTTTTTGTTAGTGTTTTTATATATAGAAATTCAAGTAAAAGTTGACCTTGATTAGTTAAATTCAAATATTTTCATTAGTGTTGGTATATGGAAGTCAATTGGTGGTTGACTATTGATTAATTAAATATGATAAAGTATGGGGTGGAAGACTCGTATCTCTATTCAATCAGGCCCAAAGGCCCAATATCTAATCTAATGAGGGCATAACCCTACTACTATAAAATGAGAAAGGTCATCATGCAAGGTAGGTGCTACACAGCCTCCACGATACTGTAGCTCCGTCTTCTCTACACCCACTTCTCAGACCTGACTCAGGCATCAGAGCGGGTGCGGTCACACACCGCCCTGCCCTGAGTGACTCGTGTTCTTTTACAGGTACCCATCCCATGCCGGAACCACGCTGGATTGAGGCCCACATAAGAGGTCCTATCAGAGCTTCCCCAACAGTTTCAACTCAAGAACAATCAATTACAGGTCAAGCCCATTACAAATTTCGGTATTAATAAAATACAACATAGCTATTGATGTTTATACATATAAATTAAAGTAAGGCCCGATCGTTGATCTGCTAAAGTCAAGTCTTATTGTATTTACGATAAGATAGTTACGTAGAAAGTGTGTATAACTAATTACACATCATAAAAAATTGTATTTAATCAAAGTGAAAGGTGTTTCTACTAAATAAAATTTATTGAAACATATTTTTAAAAATACGAGCCAACACAAAGAATAATTAATTTTTGTGATAATGCAAGAAAAATATTATAAAAAATGTATATTAAGAATGACATTTTGCAGTATACGTACAAAAATAACCTCATATATAAAAATATCTAAACACCAATTCTAATAACGTACCCCTGGGGTACCACCATGTGTATTGTATATATGCAAAATGTGCATTTCATTACTATTATTTGTGCATACTATATTTATGTTGTAATCACAATCAAATTATGATAATGTAAAAATTTTCAAAACATAATGCACCTTACTATCATATTAAATGCACAAAATATCCCTATTCCCTAGTGATACGATACCCATGGTAACCTAGAGATACCATATAATTCACCTCTAAATAAAAATCGTAATTAATATTTTTTTCACTGGAATGTCCAAAATTTTCACTATCTTCTTGCTTCTACGTAGTACTGATTTTGAAGTATTTTTCTAAACTTAATTTTTAAAAATACAAAACATATCCTGCCAAACAAATTTTCCAGTGTCAAATGGCGCCTAATGTGAAAATAAGGGCGCCAGTTTTTACTAATGTCCCCGCGCCCAAAATATTAAAATGTTGAATTTCTTTTTATAACTTAATAATCTAATACGGAATCAGGAGCCTC
>JAULKL010000007.1:2944400-2971290 GCA_032355745.1 Rubia rechingeri
GTGCAAATCCTAACGCCCATCCCATTAGCTTCAAGTGCAACACTCCCTTAGTGAATGTCACTTGCAATACTGCATATGTCGCGCCACTTTGGCACTAGGGTTTTTACTTAGGCTTTTTGGGTCCTTTTATCCTACCCTATATAAATGGTCTTCAGCCTCTTAGGGTAAAAAATAGTAGGAATAAGTTAGTTTTCATTTAGTTAGGTAGAGAGGGAGGCTAGGAAGGATTCTCTCTAGGGTTATTTATCTTCTCTCTTCATTTTATACTTAGATTTATGGCATTTAATCCAATGATTTCCATGAATCTAATGTTAGTAGAGTAGTTTATTTCTAAAGGTAGTTATTTGTAAGCTTGATTGACATGATTTGTGAGACTTGTTAAATTCATCATATTTTTCCATGTTATAAATATTGTGCTTAATTTTTGGTTCAATTTCTATTTGTGATTTATGCGATGAAGTATGTTAAGATGCACACTTGATTTATTTCTTGGATGGTATCGTGTTAGGAATTAAATGCTAATATGGGAGTGTTGGATTATTGGCGCTATGGTAGTCTTGTGAGTACCGAGAGGATGTGTTCGTTAGATCCCCCTTGTAAGTGCCAAGATGGTAATAGAAAATAATTTTAATTTGCTAGTCGTGTGAGTAATTACATGTTAGGAGCATCGGACTTACCATGTTGATGTTATTAATATCCTAACGAGTGGAACCCTGACTTACCCCGATAATTGAGCATTATTAGTTTGTAGCGACTAGGGTGGTGCAAACTGTAAAGTTATCATAAGTTACCAATGTCCTCTTCCTTTTGAGGTCTAGAATGGGTGCTCATAGTGGAGGTCCCAGTTTTTTGATTGGGTTCACTCTCGCATCTAGCTGTTGCGACCTACGCAAGACATAGTTCCTTTGAACAGGGGCTGTTTAGCCCCAGGAGTGAGCTTCGGGGGTGGTAAATAGAGAAGAGGCTGAAGCGCACCCATAGAAAGTTGCGAAGGGGGTGAGATGTTAAGGAGGGGGCTGAACCATGGTGTGATAGCCCGTGAGAGTTTCTGGGAATTAACTTCTCCACATCGTGTGATATAGCAAATAGATAGAAATATAATTTTTGAATGTGAATAGAAGTCTAAGATCAAATCTTGTACATTAATCATGTGATGCAAATGCCCCCCGAGGTCTGTTTATACTATCTTATCTCGTATCGTAGTTAATGCTTGTAGTTGTTAGATAAATCTTTAAAAACAAAAACCCCCTGTGTTTTCTACTCCTAAAACTAACTCGAGGTGATGCCCAATTGTGAACTTTTCAAAACTATCATTTAAACCCCTAAGTCTTTGTGGACGACACCCTAATTTACAGCTATCTACATTATTGTAGTTAGAAGTGAGTAAGGAAGCAAAAACTATACATTCTTATTTTTTATTGAAGTCCCCAAGTATTTTAAACGACGCTTGTGGGCTTATCATCTTGCTATTTGAGGAAGGATTTATAGGATTTATCTAATTTATCTTGTAAAAAAATGTTCTTTTTCTACTTTTTAAAGGCCACCGGTTAAAAGTAGAAGCTTTAAAATCACATACTTGTTCCAGCTGGAGCTCTTTAGTATTTTTATTATTCTGAAACCTCTGATTCTGGTTCTTCCTCATCTTTCAGCAATAGGAATTTGTTTGATGTCACTAGGCTATTCCTAAGAGATTGAGTTCAAAGACTGCTAGCATTATAATATGTGGGTGAAAAGGCTATAGGGATACCTGTGATGTTATCATTCGAGATATGGGCGAAACCAGGAATTTCATATAAGAGGGACCAAAGTTATATTTAAAAATTTAACCGACCATAAAAATAACAACACATAGTAGATTATTTCATTTAAAAGATAAAAAAAATCAAATACTAAAGACAAACTAGAGATAAATAAAATACACAATTGATACTTTAGAAATGGACAACCTTCTAATTTTTGTTTAGGTTGTGATCTCCTCTCTTTGATCACATAAAAAGTATCGATGATCGAATCAATGTTAAATGTCTTTGCAATATCATTTTCGATATAGACCAACAAATAATCTCGCAGAAAATAATCTTCCATTCCAATCAAATTGTGTATATTAAATAAAACTCGTGTATAACTTGGATAAAAACTTGTGTATAACTTGGATCAAACCTTAATCGTATCAATATTTAAAGATAAATATTATTTCTTTTAAAACATTTTTCTGTTGTAACTTGGATAAATATTAAATGTAAAATTAGATAAAAAGGAATTCTTGTTCTTGTTGCACTCTACAAACAAAGAATTCTAACATTTTAAACTACTTTTATCCTACATTGTAATCTGCACACCGCATTTCTTCAATATTCTACATATATTATGAGGGGATCCTAGCCGATTTTTTACCATACAAAAACAAACAAAACACAAGCAAAATACAAAATACCAATGGTTAAAAAAAGTTGGCGGGGACCAGGCACCCCCTGATCCCCCTATGTTCTGCCACTGATTGGAAAAGTGCTGGGATTTATGACCCTTATATTTGTTGTGATTTATGACTCTACATATAGACTTATCATGTCTTATCTTATTACAGTGAGTACAATAATCATAGAGGTTTTCAAATTCCAGAGAGTATTTTTCGTTAGCATATATAGATCATAACCTTATAGTTGTCGAAAGTTGGTACTGAAGGTATACCTCTACACAAATCTTTAGTCTCGATGGTCCTGTGAGTTTTTCCGTGACATTATCCATTTGATAGAGGCCTCAATCTGGTTGCCAATTGCATCAATTGATTCTCGGTTGTGGTAGTACAAAGGTACGTTCATGATAGTTATCTATGCCGGAGCAATCGAGGATTCCGCATTTAGCTTAAAGTTGGTCCATTGAAGAATCCTCATAAGAATTCCGTTGAACGACCACATAGCCTTAATCCAACATCTCTTTGAATCTTCCTTGTTTTGGAAGCGGATGAGGAAGTTTTTGAAATCAATCACTTCAATCTGGTATTTGTCGGAGAATCCAATTGTTTTTTAAATCAGCTTCAATCCTCTCCATAACTGGACTGCCCTTGGGGAAATTGCAAATTAGTGTGTTGGCATTGGCTAGAGAGAACCTGAATCTACTCCTGCAAATAAAGACATGAAAGCTCCGCTTTGAAATGGTTGACCGGATTGAGATAAGAGATTGATGGAAGTGATTCTGATATGAGGATGTTTCTCGTTTGAAGTATTTGTGCAATTGATTTTTTAGTGTTGGTTTGATGGATCGGAGCCGCCATAGTGGCTGTGGGGTCGGTCATGGCTAGGCGGAGTTACTAAGGGTGTTGAAAGGAGACGAAAGAGGTACAACAAGTAGCCATTTTTGGTCGAATCGGTAAAGTAAGAGAGGGTGGAGAAAATTAGCATAGAAAAAGAGAGATGGATGAAGAAATTGGCTCTTATTTATTACACGTAGCCAATGTAAACCTGCAAAATTAAATATTATATACAGTACAAACTTGATCCGAAAGTACAACAAAATGATTTATAAGTCCTTCACAAAAACGCAGAGCACATAGGATTTGCAAACAAATGCTCCCGGGCAATTAATTTGGGTTTTTTGTTGCAGCTCCCCAAAATGCTACCAAGAATAGCAGGAGGTTGAGCACTACTTGCCTGATGCATTCTTCGCACGATGATATGTTTGTCCAGAATGAGTTTCTCTAGCAATTTTCTGCAGCTCTGTAAAAATAGAAGTACAATGTCAAGATCCGGCTTCTGGACACTCGGTGTGCATATCAAACAGCAGGGACGAGTACATGGAGTTGCCAACAGAAATTGGTAGGCAATATACCCCATAATGACCACTTAGTGCCAATATCTACAGGAAATAGTTGGCTATAAAATGCAAGAGTTGCAGATAAAACTTACGTGTAATTCTTTTCATCATATTTACTAGGAAAGATGAAAAAAATTATTTAGCACTCTATTTCCGTGTCCTACTTTAAGTCTTTAACATTGGTGAAATAGAGAGAATGGAGGGACTACGGTGTACAAACTCAACACAAGAAGTTTTCAGACACTAATGTTGTTTTACTTTTTAAAAAAGAAACTGAAGGAAGAATGGATGCTTTTAAATGTCACTTGACTAAGACTTGAGCAAGTACATACCTGTGGATTTAATGCTTTCATCTGTCTTATATTATCATCCTGCAAAAACAAAACTTGCATGTAAGTCTATACAAAAGAATATTGCAAATCTATCAACTCCTGCTCAAGAGCATCATTTTATAGGTTTATACTCGGAGCAACATTACTAAATATGCAGGTACAAGGAACAGTGCCAGTAAGTTTGAAAAACGGCTTAGAGAATGACACTATTATTGACCTGCTAATTAGCAGTATCAATGGATTTAAAAGTGCTTGCATCAGTGGCACAAATTGCTAACATGCATAATTTTACTTTATGAATGTACCAGAAAAGGCATATAGGTGGAAGCTCGTCTTAAGGATCAGAACGGATCCAAAGCCCGATATATGATAGCGAAATAAGGAGCCTAAATATAACCTTGAACAATGCCGTGAAAATCACAATTATTAAGATTAAGGGAGCATATACTACCTCCTCCAACCCACTCCTGAAATCCCAAATTCCAGATACAAAATCCCTAGTCTCCTACACCTAATCTGGGGCTCCCATACTACCTCCTCCAACCCACTCCTGAAATCCACAATTCCAGTTACAATTCACAAGTCTCCTACACCTAATCTGGGGCTCCCTAGTGTAGTCTTCACAATGCAACCACTCCATGGTGTATCCAAGGATTTTAAAATGGATGTCCGAAATCCAATATGCTAATAAATTTTAAATTTAACAGTGCGGTAAATATAATTCTCTACTGAACCACGTATACACATGCTTAGTAGAAAAATTAGAATGGAGATGAATAAAGTTGTAAGGCAAAAAAATAATAATTTTGACTCATAGACTTCAGTAGTAGTCATAACAAACAATTATACCTGCCATGAATTTCCATGTTGAGTGAAACTTACCCCCCGCTAGTAACAATAACTACCCCCAAACTCTATACTGGATGGGAATATTATGAGCAAAAAGCTGCAAGAATTTGAAGCATAATAGAATGTATCCTGGACAATAAAAAATTACCATTATCATAGAAGATACTTACTTCCAATATTCCTGGATTTTGCATCAATATTCCGAGAATCCGACGCACAAGGCCCTTGTAGACAAGTTCATTAATGGTTCCATCACCATTTATCCAAGCCAGTAACGGCCTAGAGACATGAGAATCATATGCATGGAGCTCAACTGCTTTAACTGTTGGGTTTTCTCCAATGGAAAGACCAGAATGTGTGCAATCTAAAAGTTCAGAGGAGGTTTTAATATCATTCAATGGTGAAGTTAACTCTTCAGGACGATTCAGAATCGTAACACGGTGAACATCATCACTGCCCGTTCTCATCTGATCCTGCAAGTTAGATACATCATCACCACAATCCATTTTTCCTTGAGAATCTACTGAAGGATTTGTCTTGGGAGTTTGATCAGCTACAGCTACCGAGGCCAAAAAATACTTGGAGCGATATAAGGTATCCACAACATGAATGGAGTCATAAGCAGAAACCTGTATAAAAGATACCACTTCAGCTTCTAGATGGTACTATGGAGTAAAGTTCCACATAAACAAATAAACATGTTATTCATCATATTAACGAGTCTAACAACAGGACTTTAAAGATAAAATATTTTATTAAGTTTGTAAATCCACAACAGTCAAACCTTCATCTCACTAAAAAAGTTGGTTACATACATCAAATCATGCCCTCAGGCTTAGCATAGGGAGCTTTTCATTTTATGAAAATAAACATAACGCATTTCTACTTTTTTCTCTCTTGTAGTTTCCTTCCTATTGAATTTATATCTTCCCTTCCTCTTTTTCCAGTTAGCGATCCTTGTACTATAGTTTCCTATTTAATTTTATTTTCAATTTGAAAATTCAACTTGAATTCATTGGTCCTTGTTCATAAAGTTTCTAAATTTGAAACAGTGCACCAAAACAATTGCTTTCCTGGCCAGAACTACTGTTAATGACTTAGGAGTTAGACTTATGATGTCAAATCACATGCTAGCAAAGAGAAAAATTGCCAACAGTAAACTTCTAAGAAAAAGGAAATCAAATGTAACACCTTGCAGTTTGCCAAGTATATAAAGAACTGCAGTAACCAGATTCTGTCACAAATAAGGTTTACACTTCTCCAAGACCCCAAACATAATGGAATTCTTGCTAACCCGAGGACTATCTCTATGTCTAAAATGCATGAGCATCCAATACTCCACAAGAAGAGCTGGGGAGGTGGGAGGAGGTGGGAGTAAAGGGAAAATAACAGAACAGGTATGTTTCAAATTATAAAATTACTGAATATTGAATAATAACTATCTGAGCAAAAAAAGAGATACTAACTATTTCCCACTTAAACATGAGAAATCTGAAACCTCTAATGCATCAAAGGTGTCCATGCTCATTATTGCATTTAGAGTAATAACTAACTACATGGACCTTAAAAGCGCTTCCAAATACTTCAAGCACGTCCATAACAATTTCCGACTCTTTTTGACCTGCATACACAAGTACTGATCTCATCAGCGTCCAAAAGTTTGTCAATTTGTTTATCTTTGGATTCAAGGATCAATCAGAACAAAATAAACTGACCTGAAAGATTCAAAACTTTGGAAAACTCTGTAAATGTCAAACCTTGATCACCAGATTTCTGAATTGCTGAACAAATGGTTCTAAAAATCTCAGGATGGAAAACAGAACTTCCTTCTTTGGGAATTGAAGACAGTAAACGCTCAGCATAGCTAGTCATAGCCTCCCATGTAGATTGATGGGCAGGTGCAGAAATTTGGTTTACATCAAAATTATCTATTACCCCTCCTGCGGAGTCATATATATCAGAATGAGATGATTCACTTCTAACTTGTAGGCCTGTTGAATTATCCTCATATTTTTCAAGGAACAGCGAGGCACCACTATTGTCATTGTCGTTGAACATATCCAGAGTATGTATTCTAGGAACTACTCCAAGACTCAAAGATAACCTAATGCCTGGAAAACCCTTTTCTCGACGGGAGATAATCTCACCCTCACTAGCCATTGATGTTCTCACTCTCTTTGATTTCTCTCCATCACAGGATTCACTCGTATCCATAAGGCGTTTAGAAGCTCTGGAGTCCTCAACCTCTCCAATGCCTACCTCTGGTAAGCACGGTGCAATTGACAATTCTGTGTTTGAAATCAAAGCACACAAATGAAATATGTCTCCACATTGCAAGTCTATAGGAAGATAAACGTCCCCTTCCATTAGATCCCTTTCTCTTTCAGCGAGCCAGCTAGCAAACCTAAGAGCTCTTTTACCAGTATTTGTTGGAAATGGAGACAAAGATAAGCTCCGCAAGAACTCTTGAGAAAGTGCAAACTGAGAAGTACCCTCTCCACCAATCTGCAACAAATCATGAATATAACTAAAAGCAGATAATGTGTACAGTTTCAGCTACATGTATAATTACAAGGTTTGTGCTAGATAATCAAGTGCCCTAAATGTTATAAAGATTATCGCCAATCATGCAATTTTTCTGTTGAGTATGATATGAACTTAGAGAACAGCTTTCTGACATACGTTAACTTTGTTCTATAAAATAGGCCACAAGGTCCTTGCTGCAACATGACTCATGATTGACCCGTGGTATCATAACTATGTTCAAATACTATATACTGAATGGATAAAGGAACATAGCAGGAATGAAATTATAAACTCAACAAATACATATTGAAGTGCTATCCAAAATCAACGAGGAAAAAAGCTTACCACAATCTTATTTTCTCTTAAGTAGCTGAAAGCAGCAAATAGATCATGTTGAGAATAGCGCCTCAATGTCTCGGCCAATAATTGTGAAGCCTTAGCAGTTATCGAGGTGCTCAGAAAGATAAGCTTAAAAAGTTCAGCAGCATTAGAAACTGCAACTGATTCATACACTCTTCTACTGATTTTAGTGCCTTCATTCAGAAGCCTGTTAAACTTTCGAGCAATACGACGAGAGCGTGATCTTCGAGCAGGAAGTTTACTTCTATGACCAACAAACTCATTCCCTGGACTTAAATGAACAGGAGCACCTTCATCATCATGGATCTCCTGCAGGCATGAATGGGAAATGGCACCTTAGATTAGTTTACAATATCCCACTGAGCACCAACAGTTGCAAATTGGCATGCAAAAGAAAGAATCTAGATTGCAGGATTGTGCGCACATCCCCGCATATAGGCCAACAGTTATTGTTCGGAATACTATAGTGAGGCGAAGAATCTAAATTGTATGACACACATAATATATATATATATTTTTTTTTTATTTTAAAAATTCCTTTTTGTATAGTGCCTGAGCACATATAGCATACTCAATAAACTTCAGCACAATTGCCTGCTGAATTAAAAGATTTTTTTTAAAATTACATGTCATATTCAAACAACCTGTGAAATAAAAAGAAATCGATCCAGAACACCATAGATCAATTGCAGAAGGCAGATTAGTCTTATATAGGCCTTTTAAGAAAAGACACAGGAGTACATAACTTACCTGTCCACCAAACCATTCATCTGAGTCAACTAAATTTGAGGAGTTCTTAGTGGCCCTTTTCAATCTTAGAGCATAATCCAGGGCCATTTTTATATCACTGTCCTCGAAATCATCCCAACAATCTTCCGATTCCAACTCCACATTATGTTCAAAGTTATAGTCAGCACTTTGATCATAATTCCCTTGCATTTTGGGTTTGTGAGCCAATACTCTTGTGCTTTCGTAGTTTGACATATTTTTCTGGAACTTCTCAAGTTCCTTTGTGTATCTTTCAGCAAGCATATTACAAAGTCTCATTACTGCTTTCCTAAACAGCAAATTACCATTTAAAGCTGCCATTCTTCTTCTGCAGATATCTGGTGGTGCAGGAAGATTGGTAAGTGAAGCCCAATCTGTGCGGTGAAATTTCGCCCCAGCAGAAGCACGGTGCCTGACATACTCAATCACCAATTGCCTAAAAACAGAACAAATCAACCTATATTATTAATCACATTTTCAGTGTTTTTTCAGAATCCAAAATCTGCAGCAGACAATTTGTGCAGAGACAAAGAAACCTCTCGTTGACCAAAACAGAAGTCTTAACGAGATATAATTTTTGAGCCTTAGAGAAAATAGGAAAACAGAATATTGAGGTTCACTCCATCATGCAAACAGTACTCATTTTCCCAATGTGATATATAGGATCCATTTTACCTCTCAGCTTCTTCAGTCCATGAATATCTTCGTTTTCGTACAGGCTTCAGTGTCGATAGAGTACAATCATGAATAAGGAATTGATCATCCTCACTTTCTTCATTTGATTCTTGCTCTTCTGTGCCCTGAAACTGATCACCAGTGAGATCTTGCAGCAGACTAGTCTCATGATCTCCCAAGGTTTTCAAGAATGATTTTTGTCTCTCTGTTAATTGGACATTGTTTACAGCTAAAGAGGCAGGCTGGTGATCACTCAGAATCCCTTCATTACTAGCAAAATTGACATCCTTTAAGGACTTTCCTTCAATAGATCTTTGTCTTTTCTGTGAAGAGTGGCGTTGACGCTTCAGTGGTTCAATCACAGAATCTTCAGAAAATCTAGAGCACTGTTGGCGCTTATAATAATAAATACGAACAACCTGACAGTATGATCAAATTGTAACACAATAAGATGAGAGTAATTTTCATCAGGTCTTCAAATAGGAGCTCACATGGCTACATCAAACTATTATAAATGCCAAGTCAAGTTGCGTGAAGAGGTTTGATAATCTCACTAGAGTTGTAAGAAGATACCAATCCCAAATGATTGTTTTGAAGCTAGAAATTAAATGCTGACTACTGAAGACAAGACAAGATCAGCAATGAGACAGAAATATACCTGTTCTAGGGTCAAATTAAGATCTTTGGATATTTCCCGACATTCATTCAAAGAAAGCTTCTTGTGGGGCTCATTAAGAGCAAGACGCTTAAGGAGCTGAGCACGTTGGTCAGCTGTCATTACTCGAGCAGAGGCCCAGGATCGAGGAATAAATATCTGGCATTACTTCTCTAGTCAATACAAACAAACAGAAAAATGAACTAAAGACATGCAGCTCCATAGGAAAGTCAATAACCAAAAAGTATCCTATCAAATGCTAAAGAAAGAGAAACTTGAACCATCTACTATAACAACTAATCCTTTATTCGAAGGGAAACTATAATTTAGAAATATACATCATTTAGGAGAGAAAATAAGAAAATAACACCTCATGAAGATCTAGTGTATAAATGTAGCTAGCAGCATTCTAGAAAAAACAACACAGGAAACAGAAGCTAAAGAAAACTTTACATCATCAAGAGATGCAATCTATGAATAGCTATTATACCTCATGAACTGCAGATCCAGGAAAAGCATGTAGAGCAGCTTTGGAGTTTGCAGCCGCATAACAATACTCCAAAGTACTCCAGTACTCATCAACAGCTTTTCTCGATGAAAAAATAAAATCATGTCTGATATGGGGCCGAAGATCTGGGAAAATGAAACCAAAAGATGAGGGTACGACTGAAACAGGTTCTTCAATGTAGGGTTTAAATTCCATTGCATGTCTAAGGGTGGTATCTTCAACTTTCTCTTCGTCATCCGCATGTCCCGTTCTTACAAGGCGAACTAACTGCCAAGAGATAATGAATCAGTCATAAACCCATGTTAGAATTGCCAATACACCAATTGATGCAAATAAACAATATTCCATTCATTAAGTACTATCTAGTCTCAGAAAATCTTTACTGCATTATCATTAACTAAAACTGTACCTTCAGACGCAGCAAAATGTCAATTAATCTTGATAAGCGTGCAGTTGCCCCAGTATCCATCAAAAACCTGTACTCTTGCACTTTGAGATCAGCAAGTTGAAGTCCATTCTTGCACTTCTCAACCATATCTTCAATCTTTTGAGTTGACCCCACAACCTGTAAGAACAGCTCAAGTGGCATTGCCTTAATGGCAGCATCTAGTCCAAACAGTTTAGAAGAGCTATGAGGATTTTTCATGGTATATCCCCATTTCCCATTGGATAAAAGGTCATCGCGATGAGGAGAACTACTGATGTGACTCCACAGAAAAATGTGAAGCAACTTTGTCCGAACCATTTTTGCGAGTACAAACCCATTAGCACATCTCGCTTCAGATTGTTCAGCTTGATTATTTAACTGTACACTTGCTGAAATCCTCTCAACCCTGTCCAACATAGGAACTGGAATTTCTTTTGAACGAGAAGACGACTGACGGCGAGATTGAATTTCAAAAGACCTCAATTTTTCATGAATTTGACCCAATACTTCTGGAGACATACTGGAGATAGATGGATGCAGAACCACCTCTGTAGAACGGCTGCGGGCACAGTTTGTGATGGCGGGGACTGTAAGCATAATGAGCTTACACCGACCTTCTTGCTGAAGCTTGTCTAAGTTGCGGTGCAAGGTTTTCCGGTCCATCATTGAGTGCTTTTCCTTCTCAAGATTCTCTAGAGTCTCGAGTCTCCTATGCAGCTCAGGTTTTATTAGAATCTTCTCTTCCTGCTCAGACGGGAAAAAAAACTCAGAGACATAAAACTAAAAACACTGAGTCAACTGTATTCATTAAAGGTAACAGATGACGTATCAGACCTCCAACATTTTGAGAATCCTCTGCTCCCTTAATGCACTAGCTGCACCTAATGTAAGGCAAGGATATTTTTTGTAATCTCGACGTCGGCGCTTTGAAGGCAATGACAAAGCATGTGATGTTTTAGGTTGAGCTGTGTCTGTTGTGGTACATCCAGTTTGAAGTTCTGTACTAGTGCCATCGACAGTGATCAGAGGAAGCAACATCAAATTTTCATCCTCCTTAGCTACTGAGCAAACAGAAGCTTCTTCTTCCATTGCTGCATCATTAACCGATTTAACATCTTTGGAAGTGGTCACATCTACATCATGAATAGCTGGACTGACGTGGTCAGCTTCCCAAACCACAGGAGAGGGATCGCATTCAGTGATTTCATGTGACATTGTTTCCAAAGAGCATGAAACCAGATCCGGTACTTCAGAACTATAGTTTCCGGAAGTCCAAACCCGATAAGCCTTCCCTCGGTTTTTGCTTTCTGCCTGCATATGCAACCCAAATCTGGTCTCCATGTCATAGAGGTGTTCATGAATCTTCTTAGTGGGTAACCCCAGTCTTCTGCATATCTGTTCACAACATATTGGACTGTAAAGACCATTGCAATATTGACATTCTCCCTTGGAATGGGATGCCAGACACAATAAGACTATCATCACAATATACTTCTGTGTCATAATTGAAAACATATTCACATAATCTTCCCTGGTATTAACCAGTATATAAATGACCTTTCCAATTGAGTTGTTTCTACATATGCAGTTGATGAGATCATAAATATTGGCATATTTATGGATATTGACAGAATTGAGATTTATGAAATAATTCAGGCAGTATCACCTCAATGACAGTTCAGCTAAAAGAGGAGATCAACTTGGATGACAAGATTGAACAGAATATGGTGGCCAAATCAAGACCATGTCAACTCATACCATACAGAAAGAAATGGAAAAAGGAAAGAAAAAATGAGCAAAACACTATAACAGTTACGCATATCAGAGTCAAAGGCTAAATGTCTGAAAAAGTATGCTCAAATGACAATCACTCCCACCAAAAACTTCATCAAATTACAAGATTATAGTTCTTTACATATAGTATCAAATCAAAACAACTTTTTGTCAAGAAAAGTCATTCAACCATGATAACTTATTTTAAACACAGTTCAGATCAGGGTTGCTTAACGAAGAGTTAGCTCCATATCAACTTGTTTTGTTTAAAATTTGAGCAGCTCGATAAAATTTATATAGTACTTAATTTTATTAAAATTATAATATTTTAGTTTCATTGAAATAACTAGTTTCATGATCCCGTCTAGAACTAGCGAAAAAGTTAATAAGCACCCAAAGTTCATACTCTTAATCTTAATATGAACTGAATATCTTTCCCTGAAGAGTAATGTAAAAATGGTCAATTATGATCAATTTCAGCAAATTTTACCGATATTTCTCATTCTGTTACCCATAAATAGTCTTGTTTCAGTCAAATGTGATAATTTTTGCAGACAGGAAAAAAAAGGAGACAGAATCCTGACCAATTGACTGCAACGTTATCCTAATATCGTTAATTGGCAAGAAATCTTCTCCTGTTAATTTTTTTTTCACCAATTCTTCAATATATGTACCAGAATAAACGATTTCACCGTCAACCTAGTTAGAAACAAAAATAGCAAAACGAAGCCAAAATAACAAAATTATGCATAAAAATATTCAATCAGATCATCGAATAATTCCAAAACTCCAGAATCATAAAAAATTATCATCCAGAAAAACAAAACAAAAAAATCACGTACCCTTAGCTCGACGGTGTACCCCTTCCGGACAGTCTCGCTCTCATCACACAACCGATCAAAGAACAGGAACCGCCGGAGCCCATACTTCCGGACAAACTGCGACAAACAAATAAACGACAGCGACGCCAGCGTACTGAGCGAGAGCTGCACGATCGTGTCGTAAGGGCGGCTATGGCGGAGGTCGCAGCCGCTGCAGGCGAGATAAAAATGCGACAGCCCCGGGACGATGATCGCCATCACCAGAAACACGGACCACGACAGGAACGTCGTCCACGCGCCCGATTGATCCACGCACATCCATTTCAGCCATGTCCGGAAGCTCTTCAATTCGTCGAACGCGTGCGACAAGCTCCTTGCGAACGCCTTCTTCCGGTTAAATAACAGAGTTTCCCGGCCGCCGTCGTCTTCCATCGATGAAGAGGCCGAGGAGAAGAGATTTTCTACCAACGGAGCCAATTTTTCTTCTTCTGGTTAGATATTTGACTTATATATAGAATGGAGATTGGGATGAGGAAGAATTGGAAGGAGATTTTTTTTCCTGGTTAATTGATGTCAATCTGCCATGATTGATGTGATGATCATGAGTTGTAAACATGGTTTTGAAAATTTTCCTCTGTTTTTTTAGTAATGATTTTTTGGTATCTATAGTGGTTGTTTGGGCCGGAGAATAAGGGGGCGCGTGGGGAGGACGGGCCAATGGGGTGGCGAGATGTGGAGAGATGGAGAATATGGGTTTTGAAAATTGAGGGAAAAGATGGCTTTGCTTTAATTGGAGTTTTATTGGTTTAGTAAAAACCAAAGAAAATGGTGAGGGATTATTATTGGGAATGCTGGGGAAAATTAGGCTGCATCTGGAATTCTGCATAGGATTTCTTCTGGATTACTCCAAAAAGATTGTTTGTGATTCCAAGTGTACTAAAAAGGGAATTTGGGGATTACCATTTTAACTAGGAGGGCAAAATACACCCGTAACTCACGGGTTAAACGGGTTATCTAAGTTTAAATTCGAATGGGTATGGGTAAAATGAATAATGAGTTAAATGAATAATGAGTTAAATGTGTAATGAGTCAAATGATTAGTTGAAAAATATGAGTTGAGCGGATTGAGTTTGTGGGTTGACCGCGAGTTTATCCATATGGGTTAAAACCGCGGGTATACCCATACGAGTTGGTATATAAACTCACATGAGTCAATATATGAGTTGATATATAAATACATATGAGTTTATATGTGGGTTGAAACCTGCGGGTTTACCCATTTTGACCCGTGAGTTGAATGACTTTCAACCCGCGGGTTGAGCGGGTTTCAACTCGAACCGTTTTGACCCGATCCATTTTTACCCATCATAAAATGGGTCAAAATGGGTCATACCCATATTTTTAATTACTCATTTTACCCAACCCGTATTTGACTCGTCCGCCCATTTGCCACCCCTAATTTTAACTATGGACAAAATATTTGTTTGTGATTTATTATCTATATTAAGGTATTAAAAATAGACTAAAATTGATTTGAATTTCACTGATTTCAACCCATCTGAATTTTATTTGAATTGATTTGAATTTAGCTGATTTCAACCCAACTGAATTGGAGTGAACTAAAAATAAATGTGCTAATACACATTCCAATATATAAATAGATTAGGTTAAATTTCACCAAATTAAATTAGATTGATTTAAATTCAAATGAATAAAAAAATTAAAAAACTCTGAAAAACCGGACCTAATAGAAATACTAATAGATTGATTTTTTTTACTAGTTCGTTAAAAAAAATACTAGGTTCTCTATGATGACCTTCTTACCTAAATCAACATCAACTCTCGGATGGTGAACCTAACCTCATCCAGCAGCAATTTCAGATCAAGGAAGTTTCAATACATATGGAGCCTTCCATTTTTTATATACTTAGCAGCTACTTTTTTGAGTTTTGAGCCTAGTTAGTCCAATTCGACGTGGTCCTTTTACTGCATTGAAAGATTAGAAGTGATTACTCCTATAAACAATTTGTTTGTTTGGGTAATCACATCTCCTTGAGTGTATATGCCTTGTACATGGGTAGAAGTTCGGCTCTCTGAAGTCCACACGGGGTGGAGGCTTTACGAGGGAACACTTCAACCCTATCATCAAACTACTTCCAAGTAGCATTTATATTCCTATTATTACTCATTAAGGACTTTGTATTCTCTAACTTTGTATTTCTATTATTTTCTTTTAGGGTTTGTATTGCCCATTAATCCCATCACTTCTTTTGGGAGTGATCTTATTCCAAAAACAAAAAAAAACCTAAATGATACTTCGAATGAATTAAATTTAAATGAAATTCTACATAATAAAATTAAAACTAAACTAAATAATATCAATTTAAAATTTAATTAAACTGAAATTTGGATTAGTTATTTATAGGGAGACTGTAATACTGTATTGTGCAATATTATTTACAATAATTCAATAGGAATGTGATATTTAAGAAAAGGAATAAAAGGAAAAGATATAAATTATATTGAGAAAAGTGCATTTTTAACCCTATATTTCGTTCAAAAGTGCAGATATGACTTTGTAAAATCTGAAAATGCAAATTTAACCCTGGAATTTGTTGTCCAGAATGTCAACGGTTAATTTGGCCGGAAATTTATGAAAAGACTATTATACCCCTATTAAAAATGAAAAAGAAAAAAAGAAAGTACAACTCTACCCTCACCCTACCTAACAAACCATCATGACAGCTTTACTCCATAATGTGGCTGCGGAGAGATCTGGGGGAGTCTGTGAGGGTTGTTGCCCCTCTCTCTGCAAATTCGCCCATTTCCTCTTCAATCCCAAATCACCAACCTTTCAGACGTAAAATCACCTCAAGCAATAATAATAATCATCATCACATTTGTCTCCTTCAGAGCAAGATTGCTTTACTCCATATTTTTCTCCGTCAAAGGAAACCCGCCACCGCCGATCAGCGTCGTCTTCAATTTTTCTCTCCGCCGCCTTGCAACGCCCCATACCGGTGGTCGGAGATCATTTCCCCAAAACCCATTTCTCCGTTCAGCATTATTGGGTTCGTTGCCGAAATGAGGGGATGAAAGGGCTGGATTCGGGGACTGGGTGGTGAGTGATGGGTGACATGGGTGGCTTCCAGGCGGGTGGTTAGGGTTGGGGCTCGGGTTTTGTGTTACTGAATGAATGTCGGGGGCAGCGTCGAAGATGGGAGAAATGGTGTTGGTGGGCGTGTTAGCGGCGGCGCTGGAGGAGGTTTTGGTTCTGAAAGTTTGAAGGTTTGAAAGTTTCATCGGTTTGAATGAAGATGTTCATGTTGGGGTTGTTTCTCAACCTGGCGCAACATTCTTCCTTGTGAGGCTCCCGTAGGAGTTTTCTTTTGATTGTTGGCTTTTGGATGCTGGCCGGCGGGGCCAAAAAGTAGTCTTTGAAAAGTCGAAAAATGGAAAGTAGCGTGGAGCAGCATCTGGGATGGTGAGGCGGCATATGGGTTTCAGCGCGGGAGTTAATGGTGGGGTAATAATTCCGGCGTTGGCAGTACACCGGCGGCGGTGGTCTGCGCCGGCGGGCGGCGGCAGGTTTAGGGTAGAGATGAATAATCTTAAGGTGTATAATGGTCATTAGATATTTAGTTTTAAGTTTAGGGGTATTTTTGTCTTTTCACAAATGGTCAACGTCGGAATTGTATCGGTCAATGCCCGCATAGTGTAAATTAGGTAAAACTGCACAATTTGACCATAAGATAGAGTTACTTATGCACTTTCAAATTTTACAAGGTCATTCCTACACTTTCTCAGTCTTATAGGGTCATTTTTGCACATTCCCAATTATATTTTACATTTATTTAACTTTGTGAATGATATTATCACACGGAAAAGTCTTGGAAAGATTGTCTTTCTATAGGCATATAGAAAGATGTGGTTAAATTAGAATTGTAGAAGAGTAAAATGTTTTAATTACAATATTAAAAAATTATTCTATAACGTGCAATAGTTATAATCTTATAATCTGATTATGCAAGTCGAAAATTTTATCTTAATTTACCATTTAAATTATAATATTCTCATAACTTATGAAAATATCGTTTTTCAAAATACATGTTAGTTGCTTTGATAAATTTGCTTTAAATGAAAATGTGGAGGAGACATATTTGAATACTAGCAAACCTTGCGAAGCGAGAAAATTGGTGGATGTGTAGGGGCAAGAAAGATCGAGATAGGATAGTGAACAGAGCTAAACAAAACAGTACTTTTTCATGGCTGCAATGTCGCGATATTCTTTTCGTCTTATTCGAACATAATTCAATAAAATTAAATTTAGATGAATTAGATTCAGTGAAAAAAGTAATATATAATTAAATTTAGAAAATAAATTATTCTTTCAAGTTAAATAAAAAATTAAATGAAAAATTGACAAGTTTCTTTCTATTGTATTTCATTGTAGTTCAATTTGATTCAATTTAATTTAAATTTGTCCAACGTGAGTAAAAAATTTAATTGCTTCTAGTGGAGTATTTAGTTTGGTTTTAGGTTATTATTTATTATTTATGATTTCCATTATGTTAGTTTTATTTTGGTAAAATGTATTTTCCTGTAATCAATGACTGTATTGCTTATTATGAAGAGTGGTAATCTCATCATTCATAGCAGCAATCCAAGAAGGATCTTGAAAAGTTGTGCGATAATCGGAGGGTTCCGACTGAATGAGTAAGGCACCAAGAAGACCATGAGCAACAATATCCGAGTAGTCTTGATGTTGAATAGCTCCAGTAGCCGACCTAGTATTCATCTGATGAGTGCGGGGCCGAGGAGGAGAGATCAGATGAGAGGAGACCGCAAAAGATGCCGGAGATGAAGCTACCGAACTGGCCAGAGATGACATGGCCGTGGCATTCGGGCTGACCGGCGGCGTACTGGGCAGAGCTGGCTGATCGGGGACTAGATGCTCAAAATCCACAGTGCAGATAGAGCGGGGCGCAGTGACAGACTGATCAGGCGTTGACAATAAAGGGCCAGAACTACCATCAGCATCAAGAAAAGACAAAAGAGGGACTCCATTCGCCGAGGCTGTGGAGGAGGCGAAATGAAAACAACTCTCGTCAAATCGAGCATAACAGGTGACATAAATCTTGCAGCGGAAGGGTCAAGACACCGAAAACCCTTATAATGGCAGCTGTAACCGATAAAGACACATGGAATGCTCCTGGGAGATTGCTTGTGGTTGGCCATGGGGTGTACATAAGGAATTACTCGACACCCAAAATGATGGAAGTTTGAGTAAATCGGGTCCCGCTGATAGAGAATTCTGTCAGGAGATGCTCCCTGTAAAACTGGATTAGGAAACTGGTTAATGGTGTAAACTTCCATGGCGAAGGCTTCATCCCATCTTGATAGTGGAAGATGAGAGTGAAAGAACATCGTGAGGTCCAGTTCCGCAACATGTCTATGCTTGCGTTCCGCTCGTGAATGTTGCTTCGAAGTATACGTACACGAACCTGGTGTTGAATGCCTTTGGAGGCAAAATGAGAACGTAAGCGCGTGTTCAGAAACTCCGTACCGCCATCACTTTGAAAAACCTTAATTTTGGACGTAAACTGATTCTCGACGAGTGACTCAAACTGCAAATAAGTGACAAAAATTTGGATTTACGACGAAGCGGAAAAAACTAAGTGAAACGCGAGAAATCATCCACAAATAAGGCATAATAAGCAAAACCATTCTCTGATAAAATTGGAGAGGGACCCCATAAATCACAATGTACCAAATCAAGAACGTGCGCAACACGCTTAGGGTTCTCAACAAAATCTAATCGTTGTCCCTTCGCCATAACATAAGGGGTACAAATATGCGGTGTTGGTAACAATGAAGAAATAGAAAGTAAACCGGACTTCTGCAAACTGGAAATGATCGCAGTCGGCACTTGACCTAGCCGAGCACGCCAAAGCTCATAGGATGCCCGTCCTTTATTCTTCTGCAAAAAAGAAACAAGTGATGCGCCCCTTATCCAAAACTTACAGTGCTCCATCACTCTGGCCCCTGCCCATGACTGCCTTGGGAACCTTGTTCTGAACAACAAAGTTTCGGTCATCAAAAGTAACAAATACATTCGGATCCCTAGTTAATTTACTAATAGATAGTAAATTCTTAGTAATCTCAGGCACAACCAGAACATCCGATAATTTTAAAGTATCAGAAAGTCGAGAATCACCAATATGCAAAATCTGAATAGAAGCACCATTACCAACAGAAACATGATAAATACCAGAATAAGGAGCGACACTCTCAAGGTCTCAAGGCCTGAAGATGGAGATGCCATATGATTGGTTGTGTTAGAATCAATGTACCAGTATGAGGTGCTAGCTGATAGGTTTAACTGTGTGGAGGTCTGAAAATTTTCAGCCAAATGAGTGGAATCAGAATAACGAGTCTGTGCTAGCATCTTATAACAAGTCGCGGCATAATGGCCTGGACGACCGCACAAAGCCAAATTTTTTTGAGGCTTGAGAACGTAACTTGCTTGACGTTTCCAAAGAAGATGGTGGAGTGAGATTGATCTGCATCATGTGAAGGGGGGTATTGTATGATAATTTTTCGTCAGCCATTTTGACAGTGGTATGACACAGGGATTTGTGTCGAGAATAGAGGGAAGGGGATAAAAAAATTGATGTGAGGGAGAGGGGAGAAGTCGGCGCCGAAAAAGGAAGAAGATGGGTGGCGGCCGAGCTCTGTATTAGGGTTTTAGGTCTTAGATCAGAACATGCTCTGATACAATGGTAAAATGTATTTTCCTTATTGAATGACTATACTGGTGACAAGAATAAATAGAGTACATTAAGGAAAACTAGTGCTAGTAGAACTCTAACCTAATCGACATATCTATATGGAATCAGCCAAATCTAATTAGAAAACATATTTACTCACATTTTTTTTCTTCAGTTCAGCATTGTTTACTTCCATTCAATTTAGATTTTTTTGAATTATTGCTATTTAACTTGTTTAATATATATATATATATATATATATTTACAACGTTTACTTTTGGTTCATTCAATTTAATATAATGAAATTTTAATTGCTCTTATTACTTTAGTTTTATTCTATTTATTATTATTATTATATTAAATTTTAATTGAATTCATTTTTCCCAAGCAGTCATCGTCTTTTCATAGATATATGGAGAGATGGTTTAGAATTTGAATTAAAGGTAAAATATTTTAGTTGTAATATTAAAAAAATTATTGTGCAGCATGCAGTAGTTATACGTTTATGGCCCGATTAATACAACTCGTAAATTTTATCTTAATTTCTTATAATTTACATTTTAAATTATGATTTTTCCATAACTTGTGAAAATACCGTATTTTAAAATGTGGACTTTTTTTCCCTTCAATTCAATCCAAAAAAAATCAATTCGGGAGAAAGGAGACCCACGCGATTTGATACCTATACTTTTGTTTCAATAATTCAAAGTCAATTCAACAATAAATCACAGGAAGAATGAGGGTCTTAACGTGCTGTCAATCAATTAATACAACGCTGGGTAGGTGTTAATAGTTTGTATGATGTAGGCATAAGTAAACCAGTTCATATTTTTTAACTTCACGTTAGTATTTGAGTTAATGGGATTTTGTTTTTCTAAAAAAGAATGATCATGTTATTACCAACAATGATCATTTTGTACGCGCTAGATTTGTTTTTGTTAAAAGTATATCAAGTATAGTTTCAACATTGAGTATGTCTCTTGAAAAACTGCATTTCCATAAATTATGGATAAATTAATGTTTAAACTATAAATTAGAATAAAATAAAATAAAATTTTAAGTTGCGTTAACCAGGTCATAAATTTATAATTACTGTTCATTATATGATAAATTATTAATATTGCAACTAAAACCTTTTACGTTTAGACAATTCTAATATAACTCCGACTTTCCATATGCCTATTAAAAATGATTTTTCCCAAAACGTTGCATTTAATATTTAATCATTTAAAAACATGTTTACGAAAGTAAATAGTATATTTCACATAGTAAGTAAAAACAAGTGTAGAGTTGATAGAAAATATTTCCCGTAATGATTATCATTAACCATGAAAGAGAATAAATAGAGAGTACAATAGATAAGGTAGATTAGTCTTAATATAACTCTAGGCTAGTCAACAAGATAAGAACAAATCTAATCATCTAACTGATTTATTCTAACACCCCTCCTCAAGCGAAGCGTCGGATTTTCGCCGACGCACAACATGGATCTGAAGAACTCAAACAACGGACGAGAGAGCTCCTTGGTGAAAATGTCCGCTATCCGAAGAGAAGTAGGTACATGCGCAACTCGAATCTTGCCGGAGGCCACTAACTCACGAACAAAGTGATAGTCGATGTCGATGTGTTTCGCCCGCTTGTGAGCAATTGGAGTCTGAGCCAAGAATATCGCACTGCTGTTGTCACATAACAACAATGGCGACACGGATAGAGGAACTCACAGATCACGAAGCAAATGAGTGAGCCAAAAAACATCTGAGGCGGTGTTGGCAAGCGCCCTATACTCTGACTTTGTACCTGATCGAGAAACAATAGGCTGCTTCTTGGCACTCCACGAAACCAAATTGCCACCAAGAAACACAACATAGCCATAACTAGACCGGCGAGTCTCCAGACAGCGAGCCCAGTCAGCATCAGAATACCCTAATACCTTCAGAGAACTAGCAGTAAAAAAGAAAGACCGAAGTGGAGGGTACCACGAACATATCTCAAAATCCGTGTAACTGCAGCAAATTGATCATCTCGGGGAACCTTGAGATACTGGATGGCCGTGTTGACCAAGAAGGCCAAATCCGGGAGAGTAATGGTGAGATACTAAAGGGCTCCAACAAGAGAACGATACAAGGTTGGATTCCAAAACGATGGACTGGTGAAACTATGCAACCGAGAACCAGGAACAAAAGGTGTGGAAACGAGTGCAACATCAGACATACCAGCTCGAGTCAGGATGTCCCGAGCGTACTTGGCTTGACCAAGAAGTAAGCCTGACGAAGTGGGCAAAACTTCAAGACCAAGGAAGTAATGAAGAGATCCGAGATCCTTGATCACAAATTCTCTATGTGTCTGATCAATGAACTGACGAAGAAGAGTCGAGTCATTTCCTGTAAGGATGATATCGTCCACACAAAAAAGAATATACAATAATGATGACCCTCTCAAAAAAATAAATAATGAAGTATCAGCTGAGCTACACTGAAAATCAAGTTGAGCCAAATAAGTGCTGAAGCGCTGGAACCATGCACGAGTGGCCTGCTTAAGACCATAAATGGCCTTGCGCAAGCGACAAACATTCTCCGGATGAACAGGGTACTGATAACCCACGCGTTGCTTCATAAAAACCAAAGTTTCGAGAACACCACTAAGGAAAGCATTCTTGACGTCCAACTGATGAAGCGGCCAAGGGCGCATCGTGGCAATGGTGAGAACTGTACGAACAGTGGAGACTTTGACCACAGGGTTGAAGGTGTGATCAAAGTCAAAGCCCAAAATCCGTGAGAATCCCTGAGCCACAATTCTAGCTTTGTGACGATCAATAGTACCATCTGGTCTGTACTTGAGCCGATCCACCCATTTGGAGCCAACGATGTTAGCATCCGAAGGTCGAGGTACCAAGTCCCAAGTGTGCTGAGAACGAAGTGCTGCCATCTCATCGTCCATGACAGAAACCCAAACCGGATCCTGAAGCACAGTGCGGTAATCAGTAGGCTCCAACTGAGAGAGTAAGGCAGCGTGAGGCCATGAGCAACAATATCCGAATAATCCTTGCGCTGTATAGCACCAGTAGCCAACCTAGTTTCTATCCTATGAGTACAAGGTGGGGAAGGTGAAGGAGCAAGAGCAGAGGCCGCTGAAGAAGCTGGAGAAGAAGGAGTCGTACTGTCTGGTGACTGGCCGACCGAGCTAGCCGGGGAGGAATCTACCGAGACCTGTGGGGCGGCCGACGGGTGAGGAGCAGTTTCTGGATCGGCATAACATATGGTACAGGGCGGCGATGATGGTATAACTGGGATGTGCACAAAAGAAGAAGGAGTATCGCCGTCAGGATCAATAAAAGCCGAAACATCAAGGATAGAAACAGGTGAGTCCGAGCCAGAACTAGTGGAGGTGGCAAAGGGAAAATGTGTCTCATTAAAACAAGCATGGCGGGTGATGTAGACTCTGCCTGTGAATGAATCAAGACACCGAACACCTTTGTACTGGGAGCTGTAGCCGATAAAAACATAAGGAATGCTGCGGGGAGATAACTTGTGATCGACATATGGTCGCACAAATGGAAAAACCCGGCACCCGAATGTATGTAAATTTGAGTAAATCGAGTTATGACCTTAGAGAATCTCATAAGGAGAAATGCCCCGAGGAATATGAGTAAGTAATTGGTTGATAGTGTAAGCAACTGTCGCAAAAGCATCATCCCAATGGGAAATATGCATATGCGAGTGAAACAACATGGTAAGGCCCATTTCAGCGATGTGTCTATGTTTACGCTCCGCACGCCCATTCTGCTCCGGAGTGTAAGGACACGAGATCTGATGGTGAATGACCTTAATGGAAAAAATGAGACCGCAATCGAGTATTCAGGAACCCAATGTCCCCATCACTCTGAAAAACCTTAATTTTGGACGAAAACTAATTCTCTACCAAAGCCTCAAGATGTAAATAAGCATCAACAAAATCCGACTTTCGACGAAGTGGATAAAGCCAAGTAAAACGAGAATAATCATCCAAAAATAAGGCATAGTATGAAAAGCCATTTGACGATAAAACAGGGGACTGGACCCGAAAGTCACAATGAATCAAATCAAGGATGTGCGCATCACGTTTATGGTTCTCAAAAAAAGCCAACCGCTGACCCTTCGCCATTACACAGGGGGCACAAGTGTGCGTTTTAGGCAACAAGGAGGAAACTGAAAGCAAACTAGACTTCTATAAACTAGAAATAACTAATGTCGGTGTATGACCCAAGCGAGCGTTCCAAATTTCATAGGATGCCCATCTTTTATTTTGCCACAAATGAGAAAGTAGAGCTGCCTCGCCTCTATCCAAAACATAGAGACCACTCTCACTGTGGTCCTACCCACGACTGCCTTGGAAACATTGTTCTGAATGACAAAATTCCGATCATCAAAGGTGACAAAAACATTTAAATCTCTGGTCAGTTTACTAATAGACAACAAGTTCTTAGTAATCCCAGCAATAACCAGAACATCAGATAAAATCAAATCGTCAGAAATCTTAGAGTCACCAACATGAGAAATTCTAACAGTTGCACCATTACCAACAGAGACATAAGAATTACTAGAATAAGGGGGTCACAATCTCCAAAACCAAAAGCAGATAATGCCATATAACTGGTGGTGCCGGAATCAATGTACCAATCAGAGGTGCGACTTGTGGGTTCTAACTGCAGGGACAACTAAAAATTTTCAGCGAGATAGGTGGAATCCGTGCGACGAGCTTGAGAACCCGTCTGTGCAAGCATCATGTAACAAGTCGCAGCATAGTGACCGGGATGACCACACCAAGTGCAGTGCAGCCGCCCACGACCAGCCCCAGCCGAGAACTGGCCAGAGGACCAGCCACCGCCACGGCGCCACCGGAATGACCTCCTCCGGCGGCACATGAACCGTACGCGCCACCGCCTCTCACCGGTGCGTGATCCCATGCGCGACCGACCGGGGGGTATTCTCCTGCTGTAAACGCGACAGGCCCAGTAGCAGGGCTGAATGTCCCTGTAAATTTTTCAAAAAGGCTTCGTGGTTCTTTGCACGTGATAGAACATCAGCATATAACAGAGTGGGTGATGAATTAATTAATGGTGCAGAAAAATCCTTAAATTCTATACCAAGAGCAATTAAGAACCATATAATCTGATCATCATTTGACACAAGAGAACCCATCATAGATAAATTGCTAAAAAATATCCTTAAATTTAAGGTGAATATCATGAACTGTACCAGTCATACGTATGTCGTGGGCGTCGGCACGAAGATGGAGGATGGTTGAGGCACTGTTGTCATGATAAATGGCCTGAGGGAGGAGAAAAGAAGACTGCACACATGTTGATTTTCATCGACCCATTGATCATATTCTGATTTGGCCTGCAGATTGCACCACCGCGGGTAGGAGTGGTGCGGAAAGCAGGATGTAAATGGTTGGTTGACTTGCCTGCCTATTATTGCCTAGGAAATCCTCTAAATACCTAATTATCTTGCGCACATATGGAACCTCGCAGAACAAAATATATATTCTCATTTAGCGGAAAAGCAAGCAGACTTCAATCAGTCAAAAGCAAAGCCCAGAGCAATTGATGTATGTAACAGAACTCCCAAGAGAAGGAACGAAGTCACTGGCTCCCGGAAGAAAACGTCTTTCAAATTAACTTGCTAGTTTGTACTTTCATGTTTCAAATGAATTGGCCAAGATAAAAAGCATATTGGATAATCTTTCTTCCAAGGGGAGTGGCTTGCATATGTAAGTAATAAGTAAAGAGAACAACCATAGAACCTGCTATTATACCGAGGCTTTCCTAAAACTTCAAAAAGGGGTAGCACATAAACCAAGCTATGATTTTATCAATCGCCTAGTAGGAGTAGTAGTCTTAGCATGTTAGCACTTTGAATTTTACAGCTTTTGACAGTTAGGATGGAGCCTTTCACTAATAGAAAGAGTGCAGATGGAACAAGATCCGATCTCGGCGAAAGGAAGGGAATTGCACATTCACGCTACGACCCTTTCGATCTCTCCATCACAGAATAGGGCGCGCTTCTGCCCGAAGGAGGAGGATAAGATCTCGTGGCGGCTCCAACTATTAGGCAACCCTAAAAACATTCACTTACTGAATGTATGGCGGAGCAAGGACCCCAACCCCAACCTAGGGAACTGCGCCACCTGGCCCCTTTCATAGGAATTGTTTGGCATTAGTAGGCCTCCGAGAACCTATCCCTTAAACAACAGTAAATCTAGAGTTTTATTGGTACCGAAGGTGTGAACGGGGTGCATGGTAAGAGCAATGCCCCATTTATGAGGAGAACGGGGAGCCGTAGCTACAGAGTTTGGTTTCGATGTTAATCTGTTGTCAGGTGGCCTTATTAGAGGTGTGCAACTACAAGAACCATGTTAGCAGGCACCTTTAGGCTGCTTGCAGAAGGAAATGCACCGGGGCGAAGGCAAAAGAGTTAGGTTTAGCATTGTTCCGGGCTGTGGGTTGTTTTTTCTTCATCTCGATATGAAATCGGTGCGGGAGCTGCTACGGGTTCCGCTATTTCACCAGTTGTTTCTGAGTCTGAGTCTGTTACTAAGGTTGGTGATTCTGCCAGTAAAGCTGGTAGTTTCGTTC
>JAULKL010000007.1:2971390-2983519 GCA_032355745.1 Rubia rechingeri
CATGGAGTTATGGTACCTGACATCAAATGCGCATGTTGATGATGCGCATTTGGCTTCCCTTTTTTACCAGCTCTTCTTCCTCCTCTCTCATTCTCCTCTCTCATTTTTCACCCCATTCATTTCCCTCTTTTCCCCTGCCATAGATCCATTTTTTGGTCCCATTGCCTCTCCGAAATTACGAAGCCGGTGGCCACTTCTATCTCCGGCCGGGTAGGTTCATACATTTCCTGTGTTTTTTTCCAATTTCCCGATCCATTTTGTTTCGGTGTTTGCCTCTATATCTGATTTTGTTTTGGTGTTTCCGGTGTAGGAGTACCAAGACAGCAAAGTTCCCGGCGAGAACTTACATCCAGCAACCAGTGAACTGTGAGAACAGACATTCTAAGCATCGCTTCAGCGTCAGTCTCGACTTGATTGGACGAATAATGTCGAGGGGACCGTTTCACTGGTTTTGTATGTGGTGCAGTAATCGTCTGAAAGTTGGAAATCATAAAGCTTTATGTACTAATCAAATGAAGAAAAATAACAAATCTATAGGAGCGAGCGTTTCTCCAGGGCATATTAACAACCATCTTCCGTGCTCAACCTAATACTTTCTCTTCACTCACACATCTTCAATCACAATTCAAATTCAAAGAGATCCAACCAAACAAGCAATTCCTACACAAAACCATTAAAAACCACCCAATACTTCTCCCTGTTTGTAAATCTTCAATACAACCCAAGTTCCAAAGATTCGATCCAAACGAGCAATTCCTACACAAAGCCATTAAAAACATTAAAAAAGATATCGGTAGATATAAACATCACCTCAACTCCTCTTTTATAGAAAAACAAGCAAAGGGAAAAAACAGAGCCAACCGAATTGGACAAAAAAATACCAGACTTTTCTTAGAGCCAAACGAATTGTACATATTTGATTGGATAAGACTTGAGCTGGGATTACCTTTCCTTAGAAACATCTCTCATTTCTTTCAAGACAAACATGATATATAGAAATTAGCTTCCTTGTAACCTCCCTTATATTCTTCATAGTTGAAATCCCTTAGACCCTTCATCACTTTCTTTCTATATTCACAGTGTAAAAATAAATGACAAGGAATTTCAGCACCTTTACCCCACAAGAAAAGCAACTTGTGAACACGGTAAATATACCAACATGACTCATTCTATCAATAGTTGATAATCTTCACTTGAAAAACATTTGTAGAAATAAAGAGTATTATCATTGCAGTTTGGACTCCTATATCAAACCCGCATTACAATCTCTTTTCATATCACCTTTAAGATGTCACATTCTCTTCTAATGAAAGCTTCCCAAGGGAGTTCTATAAAACATCTATGCGGCTTAGAAATCAGTATGTTTTTAACCTTAATAAGGTTCTTGTGACTCCAAAGCATACCAGCTTTCAAGTTCAACTTCCAAATGTGTTTAGCCAAACCAACCCATTCCAAATTCCAAGGCCTAGGTATTTGATAGGATCTTCCTGTCATATATAATACTGAAGAAAGACGGGGACTTTGAAACACTGATCTGTTGGATATTTGATTGAAAAGATAATAGTTTTAACAATGAAGTTGTGTGAACATTGTTCATCATCAATAAATATGGCTTCAAGTTCCCAAAGAGTATATATGTCATTAAGAGATGTGTTATTCATCCCAAAGGTTGTAAGGATCCCCAAAAGCCACCAGTCTATAAATAGAGGAGTTGTCTTCTCTTTGAAAGATATAATCAGAATATAAGAACACAAGAAGAAAAATGAAATATGAGAGAGGTACTCGATATGAGAGAAAACTTCACAAAGAGGAAAATGATGATAATGCATTATTTTAGAGAATTCTTCAGCATGTATTTGCATCTTGATGAAATTGATAATGACATGAATTTTCACTACCATTCAAAATTTGATGAGAAAATTCTAGTCACTTGTAAGCTACAATTAAGAACTAATGAAGTTAGTTAGAGTAGATGAGATTTGGAAATTTTATTAATTCTAGTGTGCACGATGAATGTATCATCATATGTTAAGATATTTGTTATATGGCATATTTGGAAGTTATGATTGTAAGTACATCTTAGATTATGATATCATCGAGTAAGTTGATGAGTGAAACATCAACGAGTGGGATGGAAAGTCCAGTTGAATCACTAAATAGTAGAACCTCAATTCACATTTGGTTAGATACCAAGTTTTGAATTTAATGAGTTAAAGTACACTATTATCAGTGGATTAAGCACTCACATCCCAAAAGCGGGAGTGGTGGCTTAACTCGCTTGATTAATATTAAGGGTGAACTGTAAAGTTCTTGAAGAAGGGTCATCGCCTGGTCCAGAGGTTGTGTGGTTTGACCTGCAAATCCACCCTTGGGTGGTGTACATGCACCTGTCGTAATGTGTGAATTGGTGGAGCGGTTCCTTGGTTAGCGATGGTTGACCAGTAAGGATCTTGTTGTGTCTAATAAACAGCTGACCCAAGGTTCAAGTCAGCTTGGGTAGTGGCGATCAAAACTAACGGCATCTACTGTATCACCAGCTATTGCATTTGCTGTTGTTTTTTTGTAGTGCTAGCCCTTTTATATACATTCATATTCATGGAAGTACCGACATTGCCCACTATGCCTGTGTAGGTTTGGGAACTTGCGCCCATGTATACCCTGGTGGTCCCCCATTAGCAAACTGCATCTCGTTTATTGATGCCTATGAGATGTAGCCAACGTTAGGGTTTGACTGTGGATGGATGATGCCTTCAAATTGACTCGTAGCAGCAATGAGTTTGTTGTGAGTGCATCTCTAGGATCTCAGAATGCTTTTACTACTTGAAGGGCTTTGTGAATTGCCCTTTCTTGCTAGTCTTTTTTATGGCGCCTTGTGAATTGCCCTTTCTTGCTAGTCTATTTGATGGCCATTGAATAAGGTGCTCGGTTGTTGGCAATTGGGTCCCACCGGGTGTGTCAATTGATGCATGTCGAATCGCGACCGTGATAGGCGAACCTAGATTCAAAAAGCCAATCCTAGAAAAAAAACTCCCAGGTGGTGTCGGAGGAAGAAACTCCGACGGTAAAATTATATCGAAGGTGTTCAATCTGAGTATTGAGCATTGAATGAATAGAACAAAGGAATACCTTAATATTTACAAGGGTTGATCTCTGAGAGATCCTCCAATCATCCTTGGATGAACATTACTTTCCTTGTAAGAATAGCTGTCTTACCATAAAGGAATTACCATATATTTTGTATGTCATAATTGTACAAGAATAGAGGTGTAATCCGAAGATATAATCATATTCGGAGATCTTCCATTTGACTGGTGGGCTTCGACCTAGCAGAAAGTGTGGTATGGCCTTGAGCCCAAATGCAGCGTGGCCTTCAGTTTGAGGGAGAGGTTCAACTCCGACCCTTATCAACTTGCTAAGGCAAGTTACTGAAATCTGGATTATATTGTTTTGATAAACTTAGTTCGACTAGGAATGGATCTTAGGTTTAGATAACAGTTTTTAGATTAGTTAAAGGATAGATATAAGGCTGTAAAGTGAAAGAAACCTGCAAGAATTGTTAAGGATGGGAGCACCAGTATGCACAAGAATCACTCTTAAAGCCCTTGGTGTCACATCTCGGGATCCTTAAAACATCACTACTAAAGGTTAAATTGGGTCTCACAATATGGGATTACTATAGAAAATCGCAGAAAAAATTATTAAAACTGAAATCTGTTAATTCATCTTAGATTTTGTGTAAATCGATCATCGCTAAAATACTTTTCCGATTTCTTTTACAATGTAGAATCAGGATGATTTCTAATAAAATTTTCTTACTAATAACAGAACTTATGACTTAGCTTAGCTGAATAAAGTACAGCACAAGTTGAATTGAGATTGTGCAGATATCATTCAACCACATTCTCTAATCCACTACCCCCCTCCAAAACCAGAAGATGATCGTCTTCTCTCGGCATCTCATTTCGGCTTACAGTTAATCTTGACATCCCTTAACGAATTACATATTCCATTCCGGCTTCCAAAGTTTCGGAAGGTTGATTCCACGGTCTGTGCGATCTTGGCCTCATCCGCATCAGGCTCGGGGAATTTCACGTGGAAAGATCCCTGTTTGACGGAGGAATCACCACGCTCTTCCAACCTGGCCTTCTCGATCGTGTAGTGGTATAGCTGCTGATGGAAGCTATGATCCAGGGAGAAACAGTTGTCAACTGCCCCCTTCCGGCAAAAATGTGGCAGAGATTCATAGTCCATTATCTTCAGCAATTCATCTCTCCCGTTTCCCGACAGCACCTGAACCCTACCTCGTGTCCGTTCCTGCAACAGAGGCCGGACCACCTTCCAGCATGCCGAGAAAATAAAAGGCGCATTCACAATGAAATACGTCTCGGTTTTCTCCGGATAATTCAGGTCATCTATGGTCGAAAGAACCGTTAGCAGCTTGATGTGGTTGAGAGAGGAGAGCTTCAGACCAGTCATGTCCAAGATCTTTGTACAAGTTCCGATGTAACGGCCGGGATTTTCCGACGACGCAGGTAGTACGACGCGGTCTCTGTACTCATTCACCTGGATGTGGGACTGAACGTAGTAGTTTAACGATGCTTTGTCGAAACTGCTGAGCCCGACTCCGACACAGATCACCGGCAGGCCTTGTTTCGAGCAACCGGATATTCCGGTGAGATGGGAATCCCGCAGATCTCGGTACAGATCGGAGGGGACGATTGGCTTCGATAATATGCTGTCGATCTCGTTTTGTGTCCTCCAGTTTAAGCAGTCGACGAGCATTCTACGGGCTTTGGCAACATCCCCGTCCCGCGCTTCGAGAAACCTCGCGAGAGTCTCGTTCGGGTACCCTTGATGCACGTTCTGGAAACTCTTCTTCAGTGGCTCGTCAATTTCCGCCATTAAAGCATGCAATTGCTGGATCGTTTCTTCTGTGACGAGCACCATTCTGTGGAGTGGATTCAGAGCCCGATTGTGGCCGGTCGGTGAGGTTTTTTTGTTGGCTTTTGACGAGCACGTTCGGAAGACTTGTTGGGGAGAGGCCTTTTCTTATATAGAGCTAAATAAAAAAAGTAAATCCCATGACAAAACAGATTTCCTACCTAATCAGATTCCTTATAGGAAATAATAATAAATAATAAATAACAAGTAAAAACCTACTATTAAAAATACGAAACATTATTCTCAATTACTATTCGGTCCAAAATTAAATCTTCGTTCTAGTTATAAACCAGATAACACCTATGCAATACACTATTTAAAATAAGTAATTTCATTTATTAAATATTATATTTTATTTATGAGTTCGCCTCTTGAAAAATGATCTTTCTATAAGTCATTAAAATATCAAGATTTAAAATGCAAATTAGAAGAAATGAAGAAAAAAAATTTGGGTTTCATGAATTGGGTTATAAACTTTATAACTACTACACGCTGCATCTAAAATTTTAATATTGCAACTAAAACCTTTTACCTTTTATTATTTTAACTAAACCCCTTCTCTACATAAACCTATGGAAAGACAGTATTTCCCAAAACTTTGCCTTTATTATAAATAAAAATTAAAAAAATAAATTTGTTTACCATTTGTTGATAAATAAATAAAATACTTTTATATTTATGAAAATAATATATGTACTCTATAAAAATAAAAATGAAATTTGTAGAATAATATGTATCAATTATAAACAATATATATAAACTATGAGCTATATATTCATAATTAATTATTATTATTTAATAAATTTTAGTAAAATTATTTTCTCAAGTATCATATAATAGAAATTGTTTGCTTGATGCTGTCAACGGGGATATTGAAGTCATTTTGACTAAACTAAACCAAATTTGTCCAAAAATAGAAATTGTTTGCTTGGTACTGTCAACCGGGAATATTGAAGTCATTTTGACTAACCTAAACCAAATTTGTCCAAAAATAACATACTAATATTATAATCTGTTACTGATTTTAATTCTTTACTATGTATAATCAATCATAACTTGTTAAAATATATAACTTCTAAATATATATTTACTAAAGAAAATCCAATTAAACACATAATCTAAAATAACAAAATAATCGGATGTTTTATAAAATGATGGGGTACTTTTGATAGAAATATGTATACATATTATTTATTTATTATATATGACAAATTCTTGTTTTATACCGACTAACTGTTAAATGAAGATATTTTATAGTTAGTGAGACAAATTAGGTGATTTAATTTTGATTTTTATTTATTTCAATGAGATACACATAATTATGATAACATTTTAAAATGAATCTCAACATATAAACCTTTTGAAAACTTTTAAAAAATATTATGAAAATAATCAATTTTTATTGTATTCAGTGTTTAACGATTTCTAACTAAATTAATTATTTCACTTCATAACTCATATAGTTTTCCTTAGATGGCTAAACTTTAAATTTTTAAATAAACTTTGTTTTCAATTTAAACGTAAGACATAAAATATACATCCTAATATTTCAAATAATAATATCACGCAATGCGTGATGGTACTCGCTAGTTTAATTTAATATACAATTGTAGAATACTTATTTAGAAATAGAATGAAAATAATTGTATTTTCTTTGCTGATTGAACATTTTTGTAATTAAGTGAAACATAAAGAACTTGGAATTTGTGTAATCGGCACTTCAAAAATCAGATCGAACGAATGCAAAGTACTTATAAATGATACTGATACCATAATCAGACGGCATTATAAACAATAAATTTGTATTTAAAAATACAACAAATCCATCAAAAAACTTAATATTGTGTTTTTTCATCTAATCCAAACTAAAATCAAACAAACTAAAAAAGAATACTCTACGATTCATTTTATAAAAAATTGTAATTTCATGAGTTAATAAAAATTGTATTTATTGTATACTCTACAATCTATTTTATCAAAGGCTATATTTTCATAAGGAGAAAATTTTAGGAAAGTTGGCATGTCCATAAACTTATGGACAAACACTTTATTTTTAAACTTAAAAAACCTTTTTAAATTTAAATATTGTACTACATAAGTTAAAACATGTAATCAACTGTGTTTCAATATGAAATTATAAGAGATATATTATATAAAAAATATTTAACTTCAAAAATACTTTATTTAAATTTAAAATTTCAGTGTTTAATTTAAAAAATACAATGTACAAGTAAAAATTACATTGGACTGTCACCTATCATGGGATCCACTCTTTCATAAGTAACTGAATGTTTAAAAAATTAAACAAAATTTTTATAATTTATTTTATAAAAATGGTATTTTTATAATTGTTGTACTTTTTCTAAACACCGTGATTTTGAATTAAATCATATACATTTTAATATAAATATTATATACTGATATAAATATTTTATATTTTCACAATACGAATCACTAAAATAATAAAATTACAATTAGTTTTTAAAAAAAGTTTTAGATTGGGTAGCGGTCGCGAGCGCAGACTCCAAAAGTAATGACCCCAAAGCAACAAACAATGACGTTGGGTTCCCACTTGAAAAAACCACAGAAAAGTGCCTTCCGAAGTGCAATGGAGCTCAAAATGAGATTGTATGGTATTTGAGATCGAACTTGAATTCAACTATTATTGTTCGTTAAACTCGTCGAACTTATCGAGCAACATAATATATTCAATATATATATTAAATATGATATATCATAACACACACATATATAATATAATTAACCATGACTCGAGTTCAACCTCAAACTCGAGACCGAGCTAAATTAATTTTACTTGAAATCTAGCTCAATCCAATATTTTACAAACTCAATCGAACTCGAGGCGAGCTCGAGCTCAATCTCGAGAAGTTTCAAGCTTCTCAACTTGTTTATCTTTTACGTCATTTGCCGTTTTAATTTATAGTTTTAGCTCCCCCTTTCTTATGCCTTTTCAATGTGATATTCTTATAAGGGTACTCTTCTTATAATAGTAGTCTCTTTTTTCTTTTCTCCCATCCATTAAAGTTGCAATTAATGCTCCATTCATTCTTAAAATCGTCACTTTCTAAGAGAATACATTGGAAACTAAAAATATTTCAATTATAACTATACATTACACTTTCAATTATTTTTTAAAGACGTGGAATTTTGTGTGAGTGACATGTGGAAACAATGACCTCTTTCAATATATAGAATGAAGTTCTTATATAACCCTCAGTTCTTTGTTATGTGCAAATATAACCCCGAGTTTTTTAAAGTGTGGTTGTACCCAAATTCATTGAAGTGAGCAGTTATACCCAAAAAACTTAGGAGGAAAAAAGGGGGTAATCGGGTATAAGTTTACATATTTTGGCCGGCCATGGATATATTTGCACTTTTGAAAATCAGCCATGGGTATATTAGCACTTTTGAAAAACTGAGGGTTATATTTGCACTTTCCAAAAAACTAGAGGTTATCTAAGCATTTTACTCTAATATATACTATAGATGTACACTTTGTTTTTAATAAACCTTTTTACAAAATATTTGGGTACTCCCCCATTCCTGGGAAATATGCACACTTTCCTTTTTAGTCTGTCCCAAATAAATCTGCATACTTTGAAAACTTTTCTTATTTGGCAAAAAATACACCAAAATTTTGTGAATTACCCTTACTTATTTTCCAATTTTACATGAAGCCCAACATTGTTTAAATCATCCCAATTAAAGTTAGCCTGACCCCCACTAAACCTATACTCACTAAATCAGATTAAAAAAACTCCAACTACCTAATTCAAATTCTTTCACTCCCCAATTACTTCCTCAACTGACAAACTCGGCCAATCAATGATCCTTGGGCAGTGCGATCTGAACTCATCACACGCCCTCCGTTATTATCAACGCTCCACACTATCATTCAATCTTATCTCTTCATCTTCTCAAAAACTATCCCTCTCCCCCTGAAACCCCAGGTTCGATTTGTGCTTCTTTGGCCTAAATTGTTGAACGTTACCCCCATATTTTTTAAGAATCATCTTCCCTCGTCCCTAATTGTGAATGTCATTTCCCATCAATTCCTCCAGTGAAACCTACCAGAGATGATCTTTATGTTACATCTCTGACACTTGTAATCCTTCGGAGTTCGTCCCCAAGATGGAGGCGGATGATGCGACCTCCGTCTGGAGGCCTGACGCCACCCTCAGGGATGCGGCGACGTCAGAGCCTAGTAACGGTCATAAAGGCCTAGATCCTGTCATCGCCAGTAAGTTGGAAGCAAAATCTCCATCGCCGGTGTTACATGTTCACCCTGAGCATCATCACCGATATGGAGGAGAATCATGAAATCTCAATGTCAGATTTAGCGGGGCTTGACCAGTGGTCCTAAACGGAGAGACGTCTGAGGTCCCGGAGAAGACTGGGAGCGACTTCGACGAAATCCAACATGGAAGAAATGAGATGTTGTATTTGTTGATGCTTTGGCTGAGGAAACATAGAAATTCTAAAAAATTGAAGAAGGGATGAACTACCCTCTCTCGCTGAACACGGCGAAGAAAAGATAAGTTTGATTTTATTTTTTTTGGTTTTTAGGGTTTTCAAATGTCTAATTTAGGATCTTCAGTGCTTAACATTTTCATTTTATTGATTCCACATTATAGTTTTGGATATATCCAAAGGGTGCCTCGGAAAAAGGAAAAATGACAAAAAATAAAATAGAGAAAAACCCTAGTCCCTTTGAATTGTTACAAGTTTTGAAGAATTGTTCGTGATTGCGAATGAGGTGCTATTGTTCCTTCCATATTTATTTTCTATGATTTGAAGGCATGTTGGTGCCAATGTTGATTATGTGTATAACCTGTTGGTGCCACTGTTGATCATGTGTTTGTATGGCCTTGTGTTCATCATGTGCCTGTATATTGTAGCTCGTGTTGATTCTGTGGGTATAAATTATCTTATAATTGCATTCTCTCTTTTGTGAGGGCTTTTGTGTGCTCTGTTTTTGTGCTACCCCCCATTCTATCTGTTTTGTTGGTTACTATTGTTGTGTTGTTCCTGGGTCTGGTCTGGTGGTGCCACTGCATTGTGTTGATTTTGTGGATGTACCGTATCTAATGTTTGCATCTTCCATCTCTGATGCCTATTGTATGATATTTATTTGTGTTGGCCTTGTGCTCTGATGCACATGTGCTCTGTTCCTACTCATGAGTTTGTGGTATGTTGTTTTTGTGTTGATGATATGGCTATACATGATCTTATGTTAGCATCTTCCATTTGTGATGCTTTTTGTGTGACCCTTTTTTGTTTGGCCTTGTGCTTTTATGCACATGTGCTCTGTTCCTTAGTTTGGGATGCTGGTTCCTGCTCTATTTGTGTTCATCTTTTGGCTGTATATTATCTTGTGAATGCATTTTCCCTTTGTGATGCCTATTACGTGAACCTTTTTTTGTGTTTGATCTTTTGCACTGAAGCACATATGTTCTTTATTATGTGCTGATATAACCTTACTCTTTTTACAAATGTGTTGATATAACCCTATAAGTTTTAGGAATATGTTGATAATTTAACCCTACCAGTTTTCATAATGTGCTAATATAACCCTGCCTCTTATGGCGGCGATGCAGCAGTGGTCCAACGACGGTCTGGTGGTGGTCCGATGGTGGTTCAACGACAATATCTGGGGTATTAATAACTATAGGGTAATAATGTCATTTCCTATATTTTAAAAACTATTTTTATTTTTTTCAGAGGGGTAAAAATGTACTTTAATTTTTTTGGTTAAAAATTACCAGAGAGGGTTATATTGGCAAATTCACTGATTATGTAGGGTCATATTGATACTTTCAAACACTAGAAGGTTATATTGACACTTATGTCAACTAGGTAGGGTTATAAAAATACTTTACTCTTTTAATTTTGTTAAAACAGTGGTGTAATAGTCAATTTACAAAATTTCAGTCAAATTCGGGTTTCTAGAGTTAGATTGACATTTTGAACCAAATAATAGGGTCAGAATTACAATTTTAAATTTTACAGGGTTAGAAAATAATAGAACAATTTTACTAGCACTTTAACTCTAAGGAAAAGTCTTGAGAAAGACCGTTTTTCCATAGGGCTATGGAAAGACGGAGTTTAATTATAATAATAAAAAGGTAATGGCTTTAGTTGCAATATTAAAATTTTATTATGCAACATGTAGTAATTATAAAGTTTATGACCCAATTAATGCAACCCGAAAATTTTATCATAATTTCTTCTGATATGTGGTTTAAACATTGTTTTTCCATGACTTATAGAAATAACGTCTTTCAGGAGACGGACTCTAACTCTAATAACTTTGAGGGGCCGTTTGGTTCAAGTAGGGGAAAGGGAATGGAATCAAGAAAAGGAAAGGAAAAGAAAGAACATGAATGATATTGGATTTGTCTAACTGTTTGGTTCAGAAATGGAAAAGGAATCAAATTCTCCTTCATTCTCTTTGTACGTGTTTGGTTCAAGAAGGGGAAAACACTTCGATTTCGAATACACTATAGTTTAAAAACTCATGGTCATATATAACTTAATCAAGTAAACTATCTTAACAATTTGAAACTAAATTAATCAACCAAAATAATAAATTAGATTATTTATATGATAAAATAATATATTTATATTAAAATATTAAAATTAATATTTATAGTATAATTATGAAATAATATTATTTTTTATGAAAATAATACTGCTATTAAATTTATTAATATTCGATCCATATACAACTCAAATATTAAATTTATTATATTATTTTTTATGTATGATATTGTTTTTTATATAAACATTATTTAAGTTAAATTATATATTACTACTTAATTTATTACTATTTATATTATAGAATTATAAAAAATAATATTATTTAGATAAATAACATATTTGTTGTAAAATAATATGACTATTCTTCAAAGTATAAAGTTAAAAAATAATTTATTTTTTTAATAAAAAATCGATTCATATGAAAATTATAGTTTTATTTAAATTCGACTCATATGCAACTCAAAAAATAATATCATAACCTCCGCCACCAACCAAGCCTAGCACGGATGCCATTGCCACCACCGATTTCCCTCGCCTCCGCCATCGATTCCCTTAACCTCTGCCTGTAAACCTAGGCACAACCCCGTCATCGTACCTCACCCCCTCCCCCACCTCCCACCACCAATT
>JAULKL010000007.1:2988685-3000169 GCA_032355745.1 Rubia rechingeri
AAGAAGATTCATTAACCAAGCTAACTCTGCTGCAGTATTGGCCATGTCATGATATTCTGATTCTTAACTAGAACGAGAGACAATAGGTTGCTTCTTAGCACTCCAAGAAACTAAGTTACCACCAAGAAAAATGGAATAACTATATGTAGACTTGTGTGTCTCTACACATCGGGGCTAATCAAGATAGCCAAGTACAGGTAAAGCAGATAGATGTGCGCAAAAAACTAAGATATAATGAAGAGTACCACAAACATAACGCAAAATCCAAATAATCCTGGAAGTTGTCATCAGTACCCGCCTGCATAATCTTACTGACCGTATTGACAGTATAACACAAGTCAGGACGTCTGATCTATAGATGGTGAGTGCACCAACTTAGGATTGATAAAGAGTGGGATTACCAAACAGCTTACTTGAAAAGCTAAGCAGCTGTGGAAAGGCCACAAAAGGCGTGGAAACTGGCACAAAATCTTGTATGCAGAAGAATGTCCTTGGCATATCCCTTCCCAAGGAATAAGCCGTCTGAAGTGAGAGCAACCTCCAAACCTAATAAATACTACATGGTGTCAATATCGATGATCTTAAACTCATCATTCACACGATCAATAAACTTACAAATGAGAGAACCATCATTGCATGTAATTATAATGTCATCAACATAACCAATAAAGATAGCGAAGGGGAACCCTAGGAAAACACAAATAAGGAAGTGTCGGACGAGTTGAACATAAAACCCATGCCAACAAGAAAGGAACTGAATCGCTGAAACCAAGCACAAAAAGCTTGCTTCAAACCGTGAATAGCCTTGCACAGACACCAGACATAGTCTTGGCGCATAGGGTCTTTGTAACCAACTGGCTACTCCATATAAACTGGTGAGTCAAGAGCACCATTGAAAAATAAGCATTTTTAACATCCAATTTATGCAACATCCATTGACGAAGAATAATTAAAAATAAAATGGTACGAACAGTAGATGCCTTCACAACTAGACTAAAAGTATGATTATAATCAAAACTTAGAAGTTGTAAAAAATCTTGAGCAACAAGTCTTGCTTTGTAACGATCAAGCGAGCTATAAGCCTTGTACTTCAAATGAAACATCCACTTCAATTTAAAAACTTTAACATGTGAAGGATGAGGGAATAAAACCCAAGTATTTTGAGTGCAGAGCGCACCCTCCTCAGAATCTATAGCAGCAGCCCAATTAGAATCCTTGACAGCCATGCGAAAATTTGTGGCTCAATTTTAGAAAATAAAGCACTCAAAAGGCTAGATATATCGTAAAAAAACCTTCTACCTAAGCCAAGAATACCCATCCCATTTCTGCTATGTGATTTTGGAAATTCCCGTACTAAGCAAATCCATGGGTGATTTTTCCGCTTGTGTCACTTTGAGTAGGAAGATGTTGAGATGTGGTGTATCGCGTTTGCAGGGGAGGGTGTAAGGCCATGTATTATCGCTTTTGATTAAGTGGATTAGGCTTGTGTGAACTAGGTGGGCTTGTTATTGGCCTGCTAGTAGGTAAGTGGATAAGTGTGCCAAGTGGGCAGGTACTTTCTAGATTATTTATGTTGGACTGTGTGACAAGTAACACGTTCTGTTTCTTGAGGCTGAATAAGTGTTCTGCCAGTTATCGAGAAACGGGGGGGCTCTACTTTTCAGATATTCCCATAAAGATGGTTTAGAATTCCTATGTAGGTATTTTCCTATAAAAGAAAATGTTGTCGGTGTATAACCTCAGTTGTAGTTGTGTGTAGTTGGGTTATACTTGAGTGTTTGTGAGATTGTTCATGTGGTTGTGTGTTTCATGTTATTGGTAAAGTTGTTATGAATGTGTGTAAGTTATGAGTTTCCTATGGAGTTCGTGGTTTGGGATGTTAGCGATACTCCAGATATGGTTTTTGGATCTAACTGGTTATGTAATAATTCGACTCACATGGACGTGTTGAGAGGCTTATCCTGGTTTATGGGGATGCAGTCTTAGATATGTTTCTTATTAGATATCTTAGAAAAACTTATGCTTGATGTAAGTGTGTTTCTTTTGATTTTTTTGTCAGAGTCCTGTTACCTAATGTGTGTTATGGTTTTTCCCTATTGAAAGATCAGATGTTAAGATTAGCGAACGTAGTGCGTGCTGGGATGGAGGGTGATGTAGATTCTCCATTTTCTAGATAACTACATACATGGGCTAAGGAGAACCCAAGTGAGGGAAAGTCTAGACTCGACCTTGTGAAGTAGGACTGGACTAGATTCACAAGGTTGTTTAACTGTGGATACGACAGAAAAGGTATGCCAGCTATTGATATTCTGGCATACTTGATTACTTGAAGGATGGTAGCCCATCATGGGAGGAAATTCGAGGAATGGGGGTGGTGTCGTGGGAGAACTAAAATGATGTTCTCCAACAACATCACCTTACTATACCGCCTTAGTATGTTGGCTAGCTTACAGCTAGAGACTTAATTAGTTACAGTCTACTTATGTAATAGGTTCGCTATTTGACATGATGTAATACTTCTTAGGGAAGTTTTATAGGTTAGAAAGAGAATTTTTCTGTAATCCTTCATTTTTGTATAGACTCAAAGTTGATGAAGGAAAAAATTTTATTGGCCTTTTGACAAAGCTTTCATGTCGTATTGTATTTTATATTTCTAGCGTCGCAACAATTGCATTTATTAGTATTGCAATTTGCCCTATCCTTGAGCAGTTGATATGAGCATGACTACTGTGCCGGATATCTCTTCGTCGATGCATAATGTTTATGTTTTAGCTTTCCTAGTTCCATAGCTAAGCAATTATTATGACTACGTTTTCTAAAATAGAGGGTGGGTATACAATAACTCTTTGAGTCACGTGTCAGTTTATATGCATGCAAGGTGATTTTGGTTTGGAATACCTTTTATTGGAGATACCTTAATTAGGCGAGATGGTGCTTTGTCTGAGTGGGTGGAACGCGCGTGCAATTGCATTGTTATCGCGATTCCTTTTTTTTTGCTTGGATTTTTGTGCGACTCCTCTGTTTATCTGCTCCGTATGGTTGGCTAGATCTTGCTTCTTTTTTGGTAGGATGGTGACCCCGCCTTGGGTTCATGGCCTTTCCTAGAGACTATGAAGATTAAGTAAGAAAAATAATCGATCCCCACAGACGGCGTCAGTGATGTGAAGGTTATTCTGAGTCGACATAGTTCTCGGGATCAACACTGTAAAACCAGCCTCTCCAAGTACCTGCAAAAGAGGTCTCAGGAGTGTTCCCTAGGAGCAATATCTGACGCCCAACTTAGGGTTGTTTTCTCTTTGTTATTGCTTGTTTAGAAATCACTTAACTCGTGATAGTGTTCAGCATGTCTCTTGATTGTGTGATCGTGTTGGGCGTGATGTGCTCCACTCTTCTAGATCGTGGTCTAGTAGAGGGTGTTTGTGGTCACTGTTCCTTCTTCTGCCTCAAGCGAGGTGTTAAGCATGTTTGGCGAACCGCTTCATTCCTGCGAGGTTTTGTCTAGTGTTGGACTTCACTTGATTGGGAAGGTATATACTAGAAACATTGTCTCTTTATTGGTTACGCCTCTAACTACAAGGGGCATAGATGTCTTGATCTCATAACGAGTCGTGTTAATATCAGTCGCTATTGTTATTTTTCATGAGAAATAATTTCCCTGTCATAGTGTTCTATCTACCAAGTCGACTATACCATTTCTTCTTCTCTCTTGATTTAAATTTTAGTTGGTCTCCTATAGTGGTCTCATCGAATTCAAAGTTTTTCTTGAGTGTCGTTGACCCCGTTGTGTCAAATCCAATTTCTCAAAAGTAAGAATATTTTGAGAAATGAGTGAGCTCAGTCTAAAGTATTGAAAGTTAAAGAGAACATTGTGGAATTTAACAACATATTATTTGCTATTTTGGATAATTTTGTAAATCATATCATTTTTATTGGGACGGACGAAAAAGGAAATTATATCATTTTTACTAGGACGGACGGAGTATATCAATATACACAATGATCATTAGTGTAGGTTTTCCATTGTGTCAGTTTTGTTTAAGGATTTTAACTTTTAGAATACCATTATATTTTCTTATACTCTGTTATAACTTAAACTACTCAATTATAAGTCCCTTAATGCGTTGAGCTTTCATTATCTTATGTAGTATACTGTATACATAAAATTGTTGCAGAATTGTACTCAACAAACTAACCCATTGAGCTAGCCAGCTAAAACGGTCATGAAATCTCATAATTGAAGTTCTTATTTGTTAACTAAGTGCCAGGTCGAAGTCAGAATATTGTACAAGGCACGTTATAGTACACTACTGATGTCCCTTTCCAACGTACGTGAACAACACTGGAGACACCACTTCGGACGTTTCTTGGATTTCCTCCCTATAAAAACCGTCCCCATGCATGCAACAAAATACATCGTAAACAACAAAACAAAATACCAGTTAATTTCTTACAAACTCATACCTTAAAAAGATGTCTTTCCTAAAATATTTTACCCCATCAACCCTATTCATTTTCATCACTTTCTTGGGTCTTTGGACCTCCCAATCATCCTCCCGAGTTCTTCCCCATGAAGCTGGCTCTTCCATGGTGCAACAGCACGAAGCATGGATGGCTCACCATGGAAAGTTCTATGCCGACGAGAACGAGAAGGTTGAGCGGTTTAGGGTTTTTCAGGAAAACGTGAAAAGAATCGAAGCTTTCAACAACGGTGGCGGTTTAGGGAAGGGGTACAAGCTAGACGTGAACCAATTTGCGGACTTGACTAATGAGGAATTTCGTGTGAGAAATGGGTATAAGGGACAGAGAAAAACGTTGTCGGGTGGTAAGAGACAGACAGGTTTTAGGTATGGCAATGTTAGTACCATTCCAGCAAGTATGGATTGGAGAAAGAACTGGGCTGTTACTGGCGTTAAGGATCAAGGAAATTGTGGTGGTAACTTTAACTATTTATTTAATTATTTTAGTTGATAATATTTAAGCACACTTATTTCGTTGTAGTTAATAAAGTATATTACGTACATAGAAATATAATCAAAATAATTACGGAAAACTTTGTAATATACTTTTTTTCACAAATAATTACATAAAATTTTGTGCCTGGAGTTTATTGTACGTGGATATGTGAGCCAAATCAAATGTTATCTTATGTCAAATAATTCACCCACTACTTGATATTCATTAAATGTTTCTTTTTTAAGAAGATTGCTGATTTATTGGACACATGACAACATTTAATTCAACCCACACCTGTATACAATTAACTCCAACATATAAAATCTTTTGAAATAATTGTTTTTTGTTAAAACAACTCCATTTTAACCTTTTGATTTGCATATATACTCTCAATGCTGGTATTATTATACCAGTGTGATTTAAAATATCTCACTCCTTCTGTCCCAGCATAAGTTGCATATTTTAAATTTTGACAGTTGACTAGAAAATTGTTTGACCATTAATATCTTTAATAATGTATAACTAAAAATTAAAAAATATTTTGAAAATACACATTAAAATGAATCTAACGCTATATCACGTGATAATATCCTTACTAATATATCCATATAATTTTCTAATTTAAATTAATCAATTTTAACTAAACTAATAGTACACCTACAGTTTATAATGAGATGGGGGAGAAGTGCTATAACTTATAAGTAAGTTATCAATGAGAATTATGTGAAAAAGACCAAAGACAATATATGATGTATGATTGATAAAAATATTTACACTATCTTTGTCCCAAATTACATTGTCATTTCAATATTTATGTGGTTAAAGTATTTTAACTTCGACAATAAGATTAATTTGATATAAATAATAATAAAATTTTCAAAAAATCTTGTTTTAAACCGGTTAAGTGTTAACGGAGTTATTTTATAATTAATGTAATTCATGAGGTGCTTTGAATGTTTCTATTTATTGCAACACATTTTCTATAATTTTTAAAAACATTTAAAATGTATCTTGGAATATAAATAATTATAATTTGTCCTTAAAAATTGTTGGAACGAGGTTTTCCATGAATTGTCTAACCGTTAGTTGGTATAACATGAGACTTTCTCTAAAGTTATATAAAATCGTGTTAAAATCGTTAATTAAATAAATATATATATATATATATTATTCACATGTATGTTAGATCAAATATGTTTTTCAATATATTGTGGAAAGTTGGGCGTTGGTAATATGGTTTTATACCCTCTTTTAGAAGAAAGGTCGGAGTACTTAATTAATTAATGTTATTATATATCACATGCAGGTTGTTGCTGGGCCTTTTCTGCTGTTGCAGCCATGGAAGGCATAAACCAGCTCAAAACTGGCAAACTATTCTCCCTCTCCGAGCAAGAGCTCGTCGACTGCGACGTCCATGGAGTGGACCAAGGCTGCGAAGGCGGCCTCATGGACGACGCCTTCTCCTTCATCATCAAAAACAAAGGCTTAACCTCCGAGACAAACTACCCTTACTCCGGCGAAGACGGCACCTGCAACGCCAAGAAGACCGCGGCTAAGATAACCGGGTACGAGGACGTGCCGGCCAACAACGAGAAAGCCCTCTTGCAAGCGGTCATGCACCAGCCGGTCTCCGTTGCCATTGACGCCGGCGGTTACGACTTCCAGTTCTACTCCGGCGGCGTCTTCAGCGGCGAGTGTGGAGCCATGCTGGATCACGGTGTCACGGCGGTGGGGTTCGGGACCGCCGTCGACGGGTCGAAGTATTGGCTGGTGAAAAACTCATGGGGAGCTGGATGGGGCGAGAACGGGTACATACGAATGAAGAGAGATGTTGCGGCTAAGGAGGGACTCTGTGGTATTGCCATGGATGCTTCTTATCCTATTATTATTGCTTAAGAGGAATTTCGTGGATATTTTCAGAAGTTTCTATTTGGTGTGCTATAATTAGTTTGCAAATATTTGACTAGTCTTTCGTATTGTGAAAATGTACGAAATTTCGTAATAGTGTGTAGTGTACAAATAGTCTATGTTGTGGAGATTGTGTGATTGTTGTGTACATGTACTCCTCCGGTTCACTGAAATTGGCATGGTAGTCTTAGGGCTTGGATTTAGCTGAATGAAATATGTGGATGAAAATTGAATTTAGAAAGGAAAAAGTAGAATGAGTGGATGAAATTAAGGGAATCTTGCCATAAAAGGAAAGTGTGTCAAATTCACAAAAATAACCAAAAAAATAAAGTGTGTCACTTCCAATGAAACGGAGGGAGTGGGTCTTATTTTCGTCAGGCCCACATTCCTTTGATAATGAAATGAAGGAATTTAATTATAATGTAATCATCATCACGGGCAGTGGCGTAACCAGGATTATCATAATGAGGGGGCAATTTATACCTTAATTTTTTTCATTTAATTGCATACACTAGATAAATAATAATATTTTTAAAAATGAATAAATAAACCAAAAACGATGTATCCAAAGCAAATGTCATTAAATTCAAATACAAATCATTAAAATACTTCAAAACACTAATATTACAAAGGAGATCGACGCCTAGGTTTCAAAAAAGGAGTGGGGCAAAACTCTAAATATTTTCAAAACTTAAGCTGTAAAAACAAAGAAAAAGTGGATGGCAATTGCCACCCACGGCAGTACACTGCCTCCGCCTCTGATCAGGGGATATTATACTTGAAGAAAGTATTAAGAAAAACTGTTTTTCATAAGTTTATGAACAGTTCACAGTGGATGTTATCTTAAATTTTACTCCCTCTGTCCCACAACTATTGGCCCTTTAACTTTTCAAAGTGAAATTTATTAAACTTGACCATTAATATAAGTTTATATATATATATGTGATAAAAATATCATATGAGATATTATTAAATTCATCTTAACATCTATTTTCTAAACAACAATTTTTTATGCTGAATTGGTATACGTAGCTAGAGACATTGACGGTCAAAGATGATCATTAGATACCGTGAAAAAGTAAATGAGTCAAAAGTAATTGGACGGAGGGAGTATAATTTTTTATAAAATTTAAATATTGTATTTTATATAAGTTAAAACAATTAATAATATGTATTTTAAATTTACTTTCACCACACAAATTTGCAATATTTTGATGTGTGAAAAATATTTTAAAAAATCATTATATTCTTCCGAATATAGAGAAACTAAGCACTATCAAAATTCGAGCATGAAATGCTCTGGGTGCTTTATTGATGTAAAATTCTAATTTATTGTTAGATTAAGAAATCATTCGATTGCTGATTTTAAGAGAGTCTTGAAAGAAGATTTTTCATTAATTTATGGAAAAACTAATAATTAAATTGTAAGTTAAAAGAAATTAAGATGAGTTGCATTATGGGTCATAAACTTATAACTATTGCAAGTTGCATAATAAAATTTTAATATTGCACCTAAAACCTATTAACTTTCTATAATTATAATTCAACCTCATATTTCCATGTGCATGTAGAAACACGATTTTTTCCGAAACTTTACCTTCTAAAAAAACCTGAAAATTGGTGAATAAAGTACTCAAAATTTATTAATCACCTCAAAACTCAAAATTTATCAAAAACCATTTGTTATTATGAATCAGTTCTCTTTGTATAGGCACTACAACCAAAATGACCAGTAATGACAAAAAATTAATTGATAAAGTCTTATATGAGATCAGGGTCGATACGAACTCATTTGATACTCGGGGCGAAAAAAAATTGTGTCCCTCTTTAAAATACAAATATATTTTTATATTTTTATTTTCAATTTATTAAAATATTTTAAAAAAAATATATAATTCCTTTATTTCAACACGAAATGAGAAAATTGGTTTTAAATGTATAACTTATATTAAAACAGAACAAGTATAAATGTTAGATAATGAGAACGTATAAAATTTTCATATAAATTCAGAATCCGATAAATATTGTTTACAAATTGTTTATTTATTAATAAATAATAAATAAACATGACTATAATTTTGGTTTGATTAATAAAATAACATTAAATGAACAAAGATACTATAAAAATTCATTTACATTTTGAAGCAATAAAAATTATAAACCTAACATAACTTGTATATATTTATTTACTTATCAAATAATTAAAAGCTAACTAATTTCATTTATATCGTTCAAGTTTCTTGTTAATTTTAAAAGTGTTTGTCACACTAGATGAGCATACAAAAGAATATGGAGAAAATGAAGCATGTACAGTACTGCTGTAATATGTATTTAACTTCACATTGGAGCAACTTTATAATTTGGACCATATATATCATAACATTCATTTGAATCTATATTATAATTGTCTCCCGAGCCCACATTAACTTTATAATACTACAAATATTTTAACCCAAACTTCTATATTAAAATTAAAAACTATTAAAATTTTGGGCCCTCCCAACCTTGGACCTAGTGTGGTTGCCCAACCCGCATTGGGCTTGGGTCGGCCCTGTATGAGACCTTAAAATGGTGAGACAAAGGTTAAAATAGAGTTTTCACAAGTATTAAAGAGGGAGGGGTAACAAATAGAATTTATAGAAATTTTAGGAAATTGTCAATTGATTTTATGACAGAAACTTCTAAATCTAATACTACCTCCATTTCGTTGGATGTGGCACCATAACTCCAGGTGTTTGGATTTATGTGAATAAAATGAGTGGATGGAATTGAGTTTAGAAAGAAAAAAGTAGAATAAATGGATGAAATTGAATTAATCTTGTCATAAAAGAAAAGTTTGTCAAATTCACAAAAACAACCAAAAAGGAAAGTGTGTCACATTCAATTAAACAGTGAGAGTACTTTTGATCGATATATAAGAAGAATAAATGGGTGAAAATCAGGATACACCAGGATTGCAGAGCAAATTAGAGTTTTATCTGCATTAGAAAAAATGAATTTTTTTCCTCACTAATAAAAATATTGAGGGTTACATAAACATATTTTTAATTAAATTTTTTATAAAATATAATTTTGTCTTTACAAATCACCTGAATGGCATATTTCTAATATTGTTTATTCTCGAAGACAGCATTTCATAGGATCAAAATGTCATAATATTGTTTATTCTCGAAGACAGCATTTCATAGGATCAAAATGTCATACACTCACAACATATATAGGTGTGACGATGTCCCCGATGGAAAGAGAGAGGCAACGAGTGAATAGCATGAATTTAATCGTCATGCTTGACTGATTACGTACATAATTAGCATGAATTTTAGTAATTTTAGATATTTGTTTTCATTTTCATCCAGTTATTATATGTTTTTAATCTTCGACTCAATTTTCTCTACTTATTTTAACCATCTAAATTTAAGTGTTATTTTAAAGGATGTGATCATTGCAAAAATCCATACAATACACATGCCAATAATGATTTCATTTTATCCTATTATTCTGTATTTTTAATCTCCAACTAAATTTTCTCTCCTATTTTTTCCATCTAAATTTAAGTGTTATTTTAAAGAGTGTCATGGTTAAAAATTCATTTAATACACATGCAAAAATTGATAATCTGACCATACTTTTGAGCTTTGTAGTTGCGTAGCTAGGATTAGGGAAAGTACAACATCACATTGGTGAATATCGGTCCAAATCATCAGTACTAACTAGGAATAACGCTGGAAAGTACTAAAGAATAAAGATCATTCCCTCTTTCTTATGTGAATAGCCCTACATTAGTGGAATCGATCCTCATGATCTTAGGGCTGCCAACCCTTTTGTTTTTGGTCACTGTATATTATTCATTTTCTTTTTTTTAATCGTCAGTTTTTTTTAAAAAAATATTTTTGAACATTATTATATTCTTTTCATTTATTTATTTTATATAAATTTAATTGTTTCTACACATTTTTAGTTATATGAAAAATCAATCTCGATGGTTAGGTAAAATGACGGTATTAAGAGAATGGAGAGTAGTAGATATCTACATGAGAATTGCTATTTTCAGTTCTCATTTTATTCCATACAGTTCCAAAAAATATGTAAAAGAACTAATATGCCCATGTTAGTTTTTGATATAAAATGGGAGCATCAAATCAAACTTTTCATGTCTTCAAATAAACCCTCAACATTTATTATCTTCATTCATTCAAACTCCACCCACTTTCCAAACTAAAATCACACAAAAAAATCTCTCTCAATTTGTATCTTGAAGCAATGTGAATATGGAACAAGTAAGTATGTATTTTAATTTTTAGACTTCTCTAATTAGAGTACTGATTTAAGGTAAATTTGTATTTTTTTTGAAAAGGTCAGATTTTTAAAAAAAAACCAGAGGAAAAATTTGATGGACACGCGATCTGAGTTCCGGACACAAAAATAGTGTGTCCGGGCCTCTTGGTGGAAGAACCGATCTCGTGTCCGGGCCTCATAACATACCATCCATCTCTAACATTTCAAAAATGCCTACAAAATGATGTTCTAGTCTTGTTGCAAACATCCCCATCATTTATACACATAAACTACACATTATCAAACTACGACTGGTTCAAGAAAATCAAGACATCATAAATCCTTGTC
>JAULKL010000007.1:3053797-3066471 GCA_032355745.1 Rubia rechingeri
CATAAACGGACTAAACATTGTCGATCTGGCGGGCAGAATGGGAAAAGTTATCGCTTTACTGAGCAGTTGGAGAAGTTTGATAGCCCGCCCTCATTTCAGCTGCCTCCTCCCATCCAGAATCAAAGCCAAAACCCGTATTCGCTTGGTGGAGCTATTGCAGCAGCACCGATAAGCTATAAGCCAACTGGCGGAGGAAGTATTGATGGCATGTCTCGTCCAAACCAGAACCTGCCGCCAACTATGGAATTTCTTATTCCATCTACTTCGACAACTTCTTGCTCTGAGGGAGGGTCAGAGGGGAGTTCTAAGAGAAAGAGGAAATTATCTGATTATTTTGAGATATTGATGAGACAAGTAATGGAAAAGCAAGAGACTTTACAGATGCAGCTCCTAGAGGCATTGGAGAAATGTGAGAAGGATAGGATGGAGAGGGAAGAAGCATGGAGGTTGCAACAGTTGGATAGATTTAAGAAAGAACAAGAATATTTAGCTCAAGAAAGAACAATGGCTGCTGCGAGGGACGCGACTGTGATGGAATTCTTGCGAAAGATCTCGGAACAATCCTCCGTGCAGTTTCAGTTTCCAGAGCCTCTTACTCCTATGTCTGATAAGCATATGGACAAGCAGCAGCCTCTAAGTCCATTTCGTTTGTCTACAAATTTTGGGGATCAAGTGAATAAGAACAATGTTGGGAGACAAGTGGATCTATCTAATAGAGAGGTTGAAAAACAAGGTAATGGTTATAGTGAAAATATCTATCAAGCGTCCAGTTCAAGATGGCCTAAAGCAGAAATTGAAGACTTGATCAGGCTTAGAACAAATCTGGGGATGCATTTCCAAGATAACGGTCTTAAAGGACCCCTATGGGAAGAAATATCATCTGCTATGAAGAAGCTTGGTTACGATAGAAATGCCAAGAGATGTAAAGAGAAATGGGAGAACATTAACAAGTACTACAAGAGAGTGAAGGAGAGCAACAAAAAGAGGCCAGAAAGTTCCAAGACATGTCCTTATTTCAGCTTGTTGGAGTCTCTGTATGAAAGGAAGTCTGGAAAAATTGATGCACCGAATCAGGACTGGTCTGGTAGTAATCTTAAACCTGAAGATATCTTAATGCAGATGATGGGTCAGCAGGAGCAGCAGAAGCAATCATTAAATTTATGTGGTGGAAGCAATGTTAATCAGAGCAGAGAAGATGATGCTATTGAAGACGATGAAGATGATGACAATGGAGGTAGATATGAGCTGGTGCCGAACCCTACCCCTTCAGTCGCATAGACTTTGAAGCTCTCAATTAGAAGCTGGTATGCATGAGTCATCAAAAAAGTTTTGCCCATTCTAATGGGATTTATTTTGTTATTTCCACCTGCACATTATTGTGTTCCTAAATGTGTATATTCACATCAAACTTGTTATAGGTAAATTGTGAGAATATTATTGGCTACTTCATTATGTACCTTGCTAGTGAAATTTTGTTCTCTGAGTAATTCATCTGTCATTTGTTTTGGTCATTTAATGTTGCTTTTTTTCATTCCTTTTGATTTGCATTGTATGTTATGCTGTTTTATTTGCTAGGATCAAAGAGGCCTTTGAACCTTCCTCCTTGGCTATGTGACAATCTGTATTTTTTAGCTCTTTACGACCCTTAGCACCTTTCATTCTCCCTCATGTTTGCATCTCCTCTCATCTCAGACATTAATTAGACTACTCGTGAAGAAATTATTTCGCTAATATCTCCGATGATGGAATTAGTGCCAGGGGCTCGTTTTTCTTTTATAAGGTCTTATCATTGCTGCACATTTTTTGAGATGGAAGTAGCACTCATTTTTTAGGAAAGGTGGGTTCAGATCTCCATTTTCAGCCTGTGTATGTTTGAGATTCGCTGAAATAGATGTTTCCCGGGTTTTATTCTAACAAATATATGCACCGTAATAGTGTTTACTAAGAAGGGGTTGGATTTTTGAATAGTCTGCTGCATTTATTTTGTGGGACTTCTGTGTTTGATTAGTTTAGCTCATTCTCTGAAATGGACTTATTAAGTCTCTATGGATGGATCCTCTCTCTGAAATGGATATTCTTCGTGCCTGCTTTTACTGATTCTGCACTGAAATAGCGAAAGATCATTTTCTGGAATCCAAGACAAGTTTTATTTGCTATTGACGTTCTGGTTGTGAGTAGATGTGTCCTCCAGTCTATGTTGTTCGTTGCTGATTGGCTTTGCATTTAGCTGCACGAAAATTAAAGCTGAACTAGAAGGCTTTTTTTGTTTTGAATGACATTAGGTGTGAACCATGGATAACCTGCAACATTTGGCAATTAGTTTGGGAAACCTTTTTGAACTTATTTCACCCACTCAGAAGCAGTGTCAACCATGCCGATGCTGTCTTTTCGTTTGTAAAGGCTATCTTATGTCTTTCCAGAGGATGTATTTCAGAAATTCCCTCTGTTTATGACCCGAGAATCTAAATAAAGACATTAGATTGCTTAATTTGACAAATCTTGAAATTGGTTTAGTATATATACTATCGATGTTGTCGTCTCGAACTATGATGACTGTGGCCATGAGTACATCAGTTCCCTAAAATTTCTGATTTCTACTGCTTTTGACTGTCCTTAGGCTGCTGAAGATAATTATAGGTTTTCCTTTCCTCGTTCCTATTAGTCTAATGTTACTATATGAGATACTGCCGTCTTTTCACGCACTCTTCGTTGCTTCTATTCCTTATTTTTACTGATGATCCTAATGTAACCCTCTTCTGTATTTGACTTGGAATAGTTCACCTACAGAAATATGATTTACAAGTATACCGCTTCCATGACTTGTTGAAATCTAAGAGTGTTTGCATTAGATTCTAACTTTCTGCTTATCGGGCGTGTGGATTTTCAGGTTCGGGACCCGGGACATTTGTTGGTTCAACTGCTTTCGATCAATCTCCCATACATGCTATTTGTGTTTTGGTTCCTTAAACTGATGAACTGAAAAAGATATCAGATTTAGTTGTTTGGTTGGTAGAGCTATTTGGTCCTCTTCGGCTTACATCTGCCTTTACATTATATTGGAACTAATTTCTTTTACTGAATACCTATTTGAGTTTGATAAGTTGCTTAGGAAATTTCATGCCTATATTGTGAGAAGATGTGAACTACACGTGTAGAGTCCATTGCCATTCTTGTGATTTTTTATCGTAAACGTATATCTACTTTATGGGTGTGGACTCCTGGTGTTGTTGCACTATGGGAGTACTAAATCTCTGACATGCTTAGGTGACGAGTATTAGTATATTCTGTAATTGAAACTATGGTTAATGTTGACAATCTGGAAGTTTTTCATGTAGAATATTCTCGTAGCTTTATTAGTACAAGTAAGCTGTGTTTTATGGTATTTCAATGAAAAATGTCAAGTGCTTCACATACAGGATTTTTATTGCTGTTCAGCTTATCAAAACATGGACTAAAAGTGGTGTATATGTTTGTTCATGGGATAACTTGTGTTTCTCTTGCAACTACGTTTCTTTCCAGGTACTATGTGCTTCTAATCAAGATAATTTAGTTGTGGAGGCACTCATTGTTTTGGAAGGGCAAAAAATTGGAGAGTGTTACATTTTCTGGGTATGTAACATCAAGCTGATATTGAAGTGTGTGTGAATCACTCAAAACAACTTTATCTTTTTTTTTACAAATGAGTGCATGACATTCATCATTATAGTTTAGTCAATAAATCAACAAAATGCAGCTTATCAAACTCATGAACAAACATGCGTTTACTTTTTATTGGTTAGTGATGGACTAAGCATCATTCTGTTTCAGAGTGTCTGCAGTCATTATGTTACCTATAATCCCATAGCTCTCTGCCTTTTTGCAGTCATTACGTTCTGAGAAGAGATTATTTTTGCCACCTCAACAGTCACATGCGGTGATGTGATGTTGTTATTAGGCCGAATATAGCTAAAAGGCTGTTCGATTAAGCTTTTATTCATGGTTAACGGATGCCTACATATTTTCAGGTGTGTCTTCTATATACAATTTTCAACCATAATTAGTACACCTGCTTCTACTGTTTCAAAAAATAGAAAATGAAATGCTTTATATTGTACTACGTTCACCTGAAACACAATGATGCTTACTTATTCACAAATTTGTGTGTGTCCTTAAAATCATATTTTTTTTATAATAGAAACAAATTAAGCTGACATCAATGCTTCAAATAAATTCCCAAAATCCATTCAGCGTTGGATAAGATATTATGGAGATTAACAAAAAAACAGATCAAAACAAATAAGAACAAAACTTAGAATGGAATGTGCTGGATATAAGAGTTCTGAACCATTACATAAGATTTTTTGCAGCGTTTCATTGTTATTTACTACTGTCAAACCAAGCATTGTAGACCTCGCGAGACAGAAAAACCCTATGCAAGGTTCCGCGTACCAAACTTCTCTCTTTTCAAGTGCCGAACTGCGCCTCTGGTTATTCCAGGTATAAAGACGGTCGATGGTAGCCGGTCACGTTTCCAGTTTTACATTTTTACGGTTTAAATTAATAATGCTCCCGCTAATTATCTGTACCTTAATGTTGCATGGCTTATCGTCTGCTGCAGTTATTCTATTTTGATTGTTGAATCCCATTTTTAGGTCTCATAAAAGTGTATTTTGCGATAAAAATGGTGAAATTACTGTATCAATTTTGATGAAGGGGCGTCATTCGCGCTAAACTCGTGGTTTTTGTGTGCTTTTCACTTTTCAGGGATGAGGCTTTTTGGTATCAGGCAGAGAGGCTCAGCTGAATATGCAGAGGAGAAGTTAGGAATCGTCAAGGAGCAAGGCAACATTCTCCTGCAAAATTTGAAGCACATTTATGATTCCTTCAGCACCATTGATGTTCGAGCAGAACAATTGTTCAAAAAAGATAGGCCCGACAGTCCTTCAAGTGAAGGATGAAGCTTACTCGACTTCATCACCTCAACAGTTACTAACATGCAAGTTCTCACTCAGAAATATGTTCGACTCGACATGATCATGAAGGTTTCTATACAACCTGTGACTAGAAAAGCGACTTCAAATACTGAAGAAACAACAGACAGTGGAGGTTACTTTTGTTGCTCGGTGGCGTAGAGTTCGAGCTTCTCCTATACCTCTCTTTTTGTGCGTCATGTATTTCCTCAGCTCCGAACACGGCGGTTTTCCAATTTGCTTCCCTCCTCTGCCATCAGTTGATCTCAAGAAGGGTCGAGAACTTGCTTCACTTCTTGTTGCTGCTGTAGGTTCACTAAGATGCGTCGACTCAGATAGGGCTAGCCACCTACTCGTGCTAATATATTAGCACAATGTTAACGTACATTGTTTTGTAATTTGTGTTTTGCCCAACATGTACTCAAATCCGGGCTGCAGTTGCACAAAGTGCAACAGCCACACCTAGTACTCTATAAAACATTCCACACCTCACTTGAAAAGTAGGGTACGATTTATAGTTGGGTTCAAGAATGTAAAGAATTTTTCAGCTTATTTCTGAAGTTCGAAAATCAGAGGTAGTCTTCAAATTGTGCCAATTCCCGAATTACTAAATATGCAGTACCATACTGTATTCCTAAAGAATGCTCACGATTTACTTGAACGTGATAACGGCAATATTTTTAGATTTTTTCGGAGATGCGTGTTGGTTGTGGATGATATTGATTAGTTTGGGTATGGACTGTGGGTGTGGGAGTAATAATGACATAACAATATTGAAAAACTATAAGAATGAGAGCTCAGAATAAAAACGGGACGTACAGTATAAAAAAGACAATAATGTTGAACCAAAAACTGAGCAGAATTGTTAATTACAAGCATTTGAACCTAGCTAACACTAAGATATCCAAAATCAGTTCAAGATATTCTAGACCTACATACATATATATTTGTTAAAAAGATAACGCAGATGTCGTAAGATGAGCTCAATCAACGGGAACATAAATCTCGCATCGAACAACTAATAGTACCCGTAATGGAGTGGAGGCGGCGGACCATAAGGATCAAAGCCATAATCTCCATAAACATGGCTGAAGGGGTAGTGATACTCCTGCATCCCATAGCCGAAGGGGGGACCGTGGCCATGCATCCATTGCCCGAAGGGATGCACATGGCCATGCATCCCTTGCTCGAAGGGATGAACATGGCCATGCATCCCTCCTCCTAGTGGTGGTGGCGGTGGCGGTGGTAGGCCCATGTAGCGATGACTTGGCGGCAGTGGCGGTGCCATAGACCCGAAAGGTCCCGGCGCCATACCTCGGCTCGCGTTGCCGGGTTCTGGTTATGGTAACCATCCATATCTTCACCGAGATTCCACCGGAATAGCATCTCCACGTTTTTGGATCCTGGGACTCGCGGCAACTGCTTCATGAATTCTGGGATGCAAGCTGGGAAGCTCGGTGCTTTCGGTGGCGGTGGTGGTGGTGCTGGAGGCGGCGGCGTTGGCTTCTTTTTGGCCTTCCATAAACAAAATCACACAAACAATAAGAACACAGCTATGGGGTACAATATGAAAAGGTTTAAACACCGAGATATAATCGAGAACAATGAACGTAGTAATACCTGCCGACAGGGAAACACAGAGAAATCCATAGGAGAAAATAGATGTGCGATCGATGTGCAATCAGTTCACGAGTATATATTAAATGTTTACAAGATGTGCTAAAGCTTGCTCCCAAAACATATATAAATACTGCATTCATATTTAATGCACAGAGTTTTCCTTAGTTATCACATTTTCTTTTAGTTACCAAATTCATTAACACGATTTTGATGCTTTCCTTATTTGATAAACCAGTTCTAAAATAACCAAGATTTTCCTTTTTTTTTACTGAAAATTGACCAAAATCTTGTTCGTGATATATGGGAAAAACTTGTTCCTGATATATGGGAAAAACTTTTCTGCCTTTTGTCCTCCTCCACTAAATCAACTCTTGTTTCTGGGCTTCTCTCTTTCTCCACCGGAATCGGCAACTCCACCACCGCTAACCCCTCTTACTCCACCAGAATCCGCCTCCGCCAACCCCTCTTCTCCCACCACAATCGACACCTCCGCCTCCGCCAACCCCTCTTCCTCCACCAGATTCGGCCTCCGCCAACCCCTATTCTTCCACCAGAATCGACACCTCCGCTTCCGCCAACCCCTCTTCTTGCAACTGAAGGAGGGCTTGCAGGAGAATGACAGGGATGAGGTGTTAGGGTGATCTGGGGAATCAAGGAGAAGTTTCTAGGATTGTGCAGTTGAGCATTGGGGAAAACTTCTTTCTGACGAGTGCCAAGGGCTTGTTTGATTGCCTCCATCAATGGTTTTTAAAAGGTATTAGTTTTAGAGCATTTCTTGGTCCTTTGTAATTTTCTGCAATTTGCTATAAAATGTATGTGAAGTAGAGATGCACTTGTAAGGCATGTTATGTGTATGCAAGTAGTTCTCAGCTTGAAGTTGGGGTTTGTGCTGTCTTTTTTATTAATCTGCCTATATGGCCTATAAAGGATCAAAGTGCATAAACTATGATGCATTTTGCCTTTGATAAAAAAAGGTTGCAATCCATTACTATGGAAGGTTGGCTGCAAATCAAGGCTGGCGTTATGATTCTACATATATATGATCACAAAGGTGCTACTGGTGAACCCATTCCTTTTAAATTCATTCTTGGTTCGATGTAAGTGAGTTTTAACAGAGATGATTAACTGAGATGTACTGACTAAAATTGTTTTTTGAAATGCTTCTGCTCATGAGTTGGACTCATAAAAGCTCATTTGTACTTCTGTTTATCTGATCAAACGGTGGACAATTCCGAGTGTATGGTTCTGATTATGGGCCCAGATGTACAATGTATGATCCTACTTATGGGATCGAATGTATTTTCTAACATTGATGTCGGAAGAGATATATGTGAAAGCGTGTTGGTATTGCTGTTTTTGTCGATTTTGGACACCAGTAGAAAGTTTTATGCATGTATGTGATTTCTGTAAGTCCAATTGATTGTAGTTGTGTTCATGTGTCTTCTTTTAATGGCATCTGCTAGCTTCTGCGTGTGTGTAATTGAGGGTCTAACAACATTGGCACTGTATTGCGAGTCGATTAAGTTTTTGGATGCATTTATTCTTTTGATTATCATTCTTCGGAATAGTTTTTGTCTAGGTGACTGGGGCTTGCCTTTGTAGATGATTTTAATGGCTTGTTCCAGTCAACTACTGTATTGGCTGTTTTATTTTTACAGTGACAAGGTACAGAAAATACTTTCATGGCCATCTGGGCGGGCCACAGATATAAAGACGGCAGGCGTAGATACTGGTTTCCGCGTGTCTCTACCATCTCTTCTTATGCTGGGACTGACATGCTTTAAGGTTCCAATATTGATATAATATTTATTTTGAGTCGATATCACGATGCTTGGAAAGATTTGATTTCTTGTTTCCTCCCTTGCTCAGTTTTATGGTTCTATGCGTGTGACCCTGCGACTATTGTTGTGATAGGATGCTGAGGATAGTCAGTATTGAAATTTGTCGAGTTTCCTGAGATCTTGGAATCCTATTAGTTTTAAATAGAAAAACTGGGATGTCAGTAACTCTGACTCATAGTCAATCTTGTAAGTGTAGTGTAATCCATGGGACGGATCTATAGTTTAAACAGCCTATGCTCGTTTGTTTTCCTTGTACAGCCACTCTGAGGTTGAAAACACGGTGATGTATTATTGTTGGTAACAGTTGAAAGATATTGTTTTGAACACATTCTTATATTCTCTTCTTTGGAGCTTGCTAGCTTTCTTTAACTCTCGGAATTGTCATGTTTTTCATAGAGCTAAACACTACTGTGATGATCCTTATATATTATTACATTTATAAACATATCATACAAATAGGACTAAGGTTTGCAGGTGAGAAACAGAATCGTTGCTGCTGGATCATCATCGACAAAGTTTCAGTCTCTTCCGTCCAGTCAGAATTTGGTTCGCTCCATGACAACGACTGAATCCCAAGCTTGAAGAACAACACCATCTCCATGGCTTCAAACACCTTGTACCTGTCCAAGACCTGATTCGTCGTTATTATATGGGGGCCAGTGATGAGCCCCATGCATGGACTGCGACACCAGAACCCAAGCATCCTGCAAAGCCACCACCAAGGGCGGCAACTTGCTTTTCGTGCCGTGATCCCAGGCGTGGAACTGCTGGCTAAACATAAAAGCAGCCCGAGGAGACACCCGCAAAACTCAAAATGGAACGATTTGAGCTTCAAGAAAGTGTTGTCCCTATACTGCTTCGGATACTTGGTCATCTTGTCTTTAATTAGGACAACTTCAGCCTTGAGGGGTCTTATCATCATTACTCTAAAACATATTAGCACTCACTATTAATCAATGGTCAGGGAATTGTTCCCGGTTGGGCACAACTCGGATTAAAAATTTTAGCAATTGCAAGTGAAATCCCTTTTGAATTCAACACAAGGACACGGATCTGCAATACCTAATGAAGACACGATTTACATTTAAGTTGTAAATATTTAGCTGCATCAAAAGGTAATCGAGTTTCATTTTACCTTAATTTTTAAAAATTTCTTCGTCACCCACATTTAAATAAATCTTCAATGTATATCTTTTAACTGGTTACAAATGACGACTTTCTTCAAAGATACAAAAGTACCACTAAGTAACATGTAAGATGTGTTTCAGTGCTACAACTGCATCATACAACTTTGAATTCAAATGCAACATTTGTGAAGAAAAACAAACTTCAACATCATGATGTTAAAATTTTGTTTTTTAAGGACACCAACATAATATATTTTTATCTTAATGTTTTTCAGAGCATGATCCTTCGTTTTTGAAAGTTGGCATGCTAAATTCATTTTTTTCCTGATATATTTTCAATTTCTTACTATGATCAATTGAAAATTAAGAATTAACTGAAATAAGGAAAAATATAACTAAACTTTAAACATAACTCATTAAGATAAAATGGATCAAGAAAAGGAAGAATTTTAGGTTGGAGGAATATAATTTTTTAAATGTTAATTCAAATATACTTTCAAGTTACTATCACAACAATATTGTAAAAGAATATTATTTTATCTGTATATATGCAAAAGTATATTAAACTTCATATTAATAATCAAGAAAAATCAAATAGTATATTAAAATAGTGATATTTAATTTTTTTTAATCTAATATATTTAAGCTTTCATCCATAGATATGCAATTTCTAAAAGTATATTATATATTGTGGCCTCCATATGTAATTTTATAAAGCTATATTATTGAAACCATTTACTTAATTAATTTGGTTTAATTTAAATACTTCATAATTGTATTCTAAAAGTATATTATTGTTTAAATTATTTAGATGACGATTTCAACCTCACTTGATAGATGACAGTGAAATGATTATAGTTTTTTTAAATGCTGAAAAATTATTGGCTCTCACTGCTTAAGCATTGAATGGAGTTGATAAGATTTGATAAATTCATGACATAATTTTTTGCATTACATATGTAATATTTCTTGATCTACTTACCAACTGAATATACTCCTTTTTATTTATTGATGGGATTATGTTGAGTACCACAAAAATTGAAATTGCAAGTTTGAATATATAGTTCAAGTTAAAGTTGCTATGAAATTGCATCGAAATACTCCATCGTATCTTTCAGAGAGAAGGCTAATATTGAAGAAGAACACAACATGCCATATTTAGAAGATGAGATTATGATAAAATCAATTTTATAATAAAGCAAAAGTTTCAAAAGGTTAATCTTAAACCAACACTCTGGTCCGTCCCACTAATTTTTTTTATTTATTTTTTCACGATTTTCAATGATCATGTTTTACCGTCAATATATCTAACTACGTAAAATAATTCCAAATAAAAATTCATATTTAGAAAATAGTTATTAAGATGAATCTAAAAAAATCTCACATGATATTTTAAATATATATTAGTTGAAATTTAGGGTCAAAGTTTATAAATTTTGACTTTGAAAAAGTAAATACACAAGTTTTAGTGGGACAGAGGGAGTATATTATTAGTAATATCATTTCCTTAAATTTTCTAAAAAAAACATTTTTTCTGAACTAATAGTTTATTTATTTATTACAAAATTTAAAACTCAAGAGAAAGAAATAAGAGGTGCAACATAGGCATCATAATTTAATTGAGGGGTTGATCTATATTACGTTACATATCTCTATTTATTACCCTAAACAATTAAGGGAGCAATTTTTTTTTGAAAGATTGCATACAAGTAACCAAATTACATATTAATACTAATATCATTTTCCTAAATACTCTAGTACTAAATTAGGAGACACCATCATTGAATTTATTGAAATCCAGTGGAGGTTGAAACTCCATCCATCTGAAGATAGGGACACCCTCCTAAGAAACACCCAAATGTTGCACCACCAACGAACCACCACCATCGAACCCGGAACCATCACGATCTCATCATCATCGACCACCTATAGGTTGGGAAACCACATCGGGGACCACCGAATCCTGAACCACCACGATCTCACCATGATTGACCAACTCCAGGTTAGGAAATCACATCGAGGACCACCAACATGGTCCTATAATGTTCGGTAATTCATATCAAGAAATTTATCTACTATTCACAATTATTAACAGGGGCATGGTTTGAACCACGGACCTCTCAATTATAAAAAGTGTGGATTACCACTGAAACAATGCCCAATTCACCAAGGGAACACGCTTATTATTCAGTTATTTATTTTCATTTATATTAATTTGCTAGGTAATCATGGGATTATGTTATAGTGAACTTTGTTAATTCATTATTTTACATTAATTATTTGTGTTATCAAGGACAAATTTTATATCTCCACAAATTGAATGTTTCATTTATATTTAACTTCACATTCTTACTATATAGTATTAATTATTGAAAGTTTATAAAAATAATTATTTTAATTTCATTTATTATTTAATTAATTCTATCTAAATCAATTACTTTTATTTTATAATTTTTATAGTCACTGAAATAACATTACGATTGCATTTTAATTTTAATTTTCAATATGAAAGTAAATTTTAATTAAATAAATAATTTTAATAAAAAATATCGCGTAACGTGCGGTGGGACCCCGCTAGTAATTATAAAACGTTTTAAAGTGAATCTCAACATATTAATAATTATAATTTAACATTAAAAATTATATTAATGAGATTTTTATAAGGCAAAGTTTTGGGAAAGACCGTAGCTATATGCTTATGGAAAGATGGGGTCGAATTAGAATTATAGAAAGATAAAAGGGTATAGTTGCAATATTAAAAATTTATTATGCAACATGTAGTGGTTATATGTTTATGACCCGTTTAATGCAACCTTGAAATTTTATTTTAATTTTTTATAATTTACCATTTAAACCTTGGTTACCGTATTTCAAGAGATGGATTTTTTTAATAATTGGTCTAATCGAGACTTTCTCTCAAAATTAATATTCAAAAGCATGGCAAAGTCTTGGGAAAGACGGACTTTCCATAGATTTATGGAAAGACGGGGTTTAATTCTAATAATAAAAGGTAAAAGATCTTTGTTGCAATATTAAAGTTTTATTATGAAGCATGTAGTAGCTATAAATTTTATAACCCGGTTCATACAACCAGAAAATTTTATATTCATTTCTTCTAATTTACAGTTTAAACTTTG
>JAULKL010000007.1:3105421-3117295 GCA_032355745.1 Rubia rechingeri
GAAGCTTCGTCGTTGCTATCGTGGAGCCCTTGTGCCCTCGTGAAGCTATGTCGCTAGTGTCGCTTCCATCACAACCATTTGCCTCCGTCATTCGCAACACCTAGACTAGAGAAACCTCTTTGAATATGGGTATGGAAGTTGTTAGAATGACTAGGTCAGTAAGCTCTTTGGTTTGAGGTTTGAAGTTGATGATGTGTTGTTTATGACGTGAGCTTGTTGTTTGCCGTATTATTTGCTTCAAGGCTGATGGAATTTTTTTTAAAACCTCTGTTATTGGTTTCGAATTCGAAAGTGACATTGAATCCTATCAATCGCCTTTAATCGTTGTACGATTAAAGGCGGAGGCAGAGAATTCACAACGATTAAAGGTGGAGGCGGAGCATTCACAACGATTAAAGGCAGAGGCAGAGAATGCATCTGAAATGTGCATTCTGTGGTACGGTAAATGCTTTTAATGACCCCTCGATCTTCACTTGTGGCTCATTATCCCAAAAGCATGATACTATTTCGTCCCAGTTCAAACCGCACCATTGCTTTTTCACGGTGTTCAAATATCGTGACAGACCGTCAATATCTCTAGCTATATATAATAGCGCTGCATAAATATTTGATATTTAGAAAACAAACATTAAGATAAATGTAAAAAAGATCTTATGATATTTATATTATGTATATATTAATTTAAATTTACGGTCAAAGTTTACAATGTTTGAATTGAAAAAAAGTAAGGGTGCAGTTTAATTGTGTAAAGTGAGGGTATACTCCTATATTGCTAAACCTTTAATAATTCTATTTGGAACCCATCCATCTAAAAGAATTTATTAATGGTACATTGATATCACATCAATGACACATCTCATCAATGATGAAGGTTACAATATATAGGGTTACAAAGACCAAAGCCTAACGGGAATAGGATTCTAAATCTATAAGGAAATTACCATAAATAACTAATTCTATAAAGAAACTAATTCTATAAGGTAACTACGTTCTATAACCTTTCCCTACAAGGGAAAGGACTTCTTATTTCCTTATCAACTGCTAATCACAAGTTTGTTGTGTGATTGGTTTGATCTGCCTCCCAACTTCTTTGCCGCAGATCTTAGTAGGTGTGTATCTTGGCGTCTTTCCAATTTTCATTCGCTATTGCATGTCCATCAAGGTTGGTAGATTCAATTACTTTATTTGGCATACACGAGTTGCTTCACTTGAAGTCGAATGATTTTCTTGGATTTGTTGATGGATGAACCCTGTCCTGATCCACCATCAACCTCCTCCAGTCAATCCGAGAAGTCACCGACTCCCCCCTACGCTATTCTGCTTGGATCAAGACAGATCAGCAGATCCAATCTCTGTTGTTCTTGTCTCTCACTACTGTCTCCACATATGTTGTCGTTGGTTGTCAGAACTCGGCTCAGGTTTGGAAGGCCCTCTCTGTTGCATATCAGAATCGTGTACCCATGAACTTGATCTTATGGACTGCTTGATGAAGTAACTTCAGGATTATCTTTCCGTACAAGAATATTAATATCTTTTCAATAATATTTTGGTTGACCTTGAAAGTATCGGTCAGTCCATTCATGCGGATCAAATTATTTTTTATTTTGTCGTGGCATGAGTATCTTTTTCTTTGAGTTTGTTGCTGGTCAAATGTCCATTGATTCTCTCCCTGATTCGTTCGATTTAGTGTCTAAGGCTGAGATATTTCAATTCTTTCTGAAAACCCATGTTTCTGCTTTCTTTGGGCTACCTAACACCGCTTTCACTGCATTGCAATAATCTTCCGACTAGGCCCCTTGCCGTGGCGATAACCAACCCACGCGCAACAACAAGAATTGGCACGGTTGTGGAGGTTATGGTCGTGGCTGTGATAGCTCCTCTGCCCAGACCGACCGCGGCGGTGGTGGCACCCACTGCCGATGGTGCAACCGCCCCGCTCATTTGTCTTCCAATTGTTGGAAGCTCTCTCACGAAGCGGCGACATTTCGAATTCCACAGAATTTTATCGGTCTGGTTCGCATCAGCCTCAATAGCATGTTAGCGCTATTCCAAATTGGTACATGGCATCCGGAGCTACCAATCACATAACTTCTTCTTCTTCCAATCTGGATAACATCTCTCTATATCACAGTAATCGTCGTATTTATTTTGGTAACGGTTATTTTCTTAATATTTTTCACATCGGCAATTCCTGGCTTTCAGATTCTCTGACTTTATCTGATGTCTTTGCTGCTCCTTATATTACCAATAACTTTCTATCTATTAGCAAACTAACCTTCCCCTTGTTCTACTTTATCTTCCCCTTGTTTTTGTTTATCTTTCAAACATCACTGCTTACGGCACACGTTTGGGGAAGGGATTTGCTTTTAGCAGTCTTTATAATCTTTAAATCCTTATCTCTGAAAAAGTTGGGGCATGATCGGCCATGTGGCCAATAATGTTGTTTCGTTTTGGTAAAAATTGGAGATCTGACAATTTCTTCTTTATTATCTAAATCCAGCCTTTTTGCCCCTTATATTATGGAAAAATGTCAAAGGCAGCTGTTTACTGAAAAATGGAGAAAAGTGTTTTTATAATCCTACTTACTTGAAATAAGTGTCAGTATAACATTCCAATGTTCGAAAGTGTCAATATTACTAGATAATCTGTGTAAGTGTCAATATAACCCTCTCCAAAAAAATTAGCGGAAATTTTGTAAAAATACATTTTTGCCCTTCTGAAAAAATAAAAATGCTAAAAAAGAAATGACTTTATTGCCCTTAGAGTCATTAATACCCCAAATATTGTTGTCGGACTATCGCCGGACCGCCGCCAGACCACCATCAGACCATCGCCGGACCACCGCTGTACTACTGTTGCACCGCCACCGTAACTGGTAGGGTTATATTAGCACATTATGAAAAATAATAAGGTTAAATCAACACATTCGCAAAAAGTGTAGGGTTATACCAGCGCATACTATAGAATATATAGGTTTTGATGATATTTTATTTATTTTGTTGTGTTTAGTCTGCATTAATGGTTGGATAACCTTTGGTTTTGTGTGTGGTTGTTATTTTGTTGTGTTCTTCGACCTAGGGTTTTTAATGTTGATCAGTTTTGAAATAAGACTACAATATGTGATAATGGTGTTTAATATGAATGATGGTGTTATGATATCGAATTTTATGGTGCATAAGATGTTGTTATAATGTGATAATGGTGTATATGATGATGTGGTCGCCCGTTAAGGCCAGCTGAGTACCACATACTTAACTTTTATAATATGTACTAATTTAACTTTACACTTTTTACGAATGTGCTTATATAACCCTATAATTTTTAAGAATATGCTAATATAACCCTGTCAGTTTACATAATGTGTTGATATAATCCTACATGTTACGGCGGCGGTGAACAGCGGTTCGAAGGTGGTCCAGTGACGGTCGGCGGCGGTCTGGCGGCGATATGGGTAAATTTGTCAACTCAAATCCAGATTTAACACTAAGGGTATTTTGGACATTTTACATATAGTCAATGCCGGAAAATAGAAGTCAATTCCAAAAATGAGGTCCGAGGGTTATATTGGCACTTACATTAACTAGTTAGGGTTATTTTTGCACTAAAAATTGTCTGAGGGTTATATTGGTATTTAGTCAAATAGGCAGGGTTATATTGGTATATATCCCACTGAAAATCTTAAACGGGCTTCCGTGTTTCGAAATTGATTCATTGTGATACATGAGATCCTTCCTCGATATTATTTGGTAATGATTTTTATTTTTATGCATTATTTGTTGACGACTACTCTAGATTCACTTGGCTATACCCTCTTCGTAAAAATCAAAGTTTGTAGACGCCTATTTTTAGGCTTGAGGCTTTTGTCAAATTAGTTTTCAGCAACTATTAAAACCTTTTAGGGTGATGGTGGTACAAAATTTTGTAATAACCGTTTAGAATGGTTATCGATGCTCCATACATAGAAAAATTTCCAGCATTAACTAGGTAGAATAGGAAAGAAAAAGGTTTTGAAAACTGGATTTATGGTATGAGCTAGTCTAAAACATGTACTAGCGCTTTCTAACATTTCACCAAAAAAATATTTATTTAATATTTCTATATTTAGGAAAGAATAAAAAAATCATGTATTTTGGAGCAATGCATAACGGGGTAACACAATTTTGGGCCATAATGTAATTTTTCAAGATTGTGTAGAAGTAATCAATGTTGACTTTTGAGGCCCTTCCGTTCAATCATTTATGTCCAAACCGCAAAGTTCTGATCGTATATTATTGAATCGCATTTTGGTATCTCCAATTTCGTGATTGGACAGCTCAAATTTTCTTGGAGGGGCTTAACTGTAAAAGGTAAAAATTTCACTCGTAACTCCAAAATTAAAATTTGCTCCAAAGTATTGCTACCTTATACACCCCCATTGTATTTTCCAAGTCCGTAACAGAATATTTATCAATAATTGGGTACAAGAACATATCCGTAATCCTTTCCAATTTCCCTTTCTTCTAAATAATCAACTCTAAGTTACATATGAACATGTACCAGTACTTTCCAACTTCTCTTTCGGTTCACAAGAAGTTTCCAGCCAAGTCTCAAGCAGGTAGAAGGAAGGGTACAGACAACCTTCACAAACTAAGAAGAATTTCAAGGAGTTTAGGACCTAGAAATAGCCACAAATCCAGAGGAGTACATTCACAAAAACATAGGGAGAAATTGGAAATCTGGCCAGGTTTTAGCATTAACACGGGGTGTGGAGGTGCAAACACTGGAATTATTTCCAATTTCTACCTATGTCTATTATTTTTGTTAGAACAAAAGATGAAGTGACAACTATTTTGCCTTTTGTCTCTGTTATGTAAAAAGTCAAGATATTTCTTGACTAAACCTCTTGTAAAGACTCTATCAAATCTTTTGGTTAGGTTTGGAGACCCTAATAAACATCCCCCCATTAATATGGGTTTACCAGTACTTTCAACATTTCACCAAAAAATAATTTATTTTAAATTTCTATATCTAGGAAAGTATAACAAAAATCATGAATAGAATAATAATATTTTGAGTAAAGTACCAAAATAACCCTAACTTTAAGAAGAAAGTGCCAATGTAACCCTGTAAAATAAGAAAGTGTCAAAATAACATTAACTTTATGAAGTGATGACACTGATTGTCAATGCCGGAATTGATCGGATTTTAAGGAAATTACAATTTTACCCCTTCTAAAAAAATTGAAAAGATGCAATTACCCCCAATCATATTGTTCCCCCACGTTTTCCCCTCTTCTTCTTCTCTCAGCCTGTTCGAACACTTCACCTCCAATGCCACCCCCATCCCAATCCCAATCCAACTCTTCCAACACTCCTACCATTGTACCCATAATTTCTCCGGAAATCTACAGTTTTGCAGACTTGCACGAGTTTCAAATCCACTGTTATTTCACCGGCGAGTTTCATTGTCAACTTTTCTCTTCACCGATGCTCAAATAGTTGTGCGATGGTGCGTATCCAAGCTTCGGTGTGTGGCGGATCAAAACGGTGGTGCGTTTGTCTAGATATACTTTGAGCGGCGGCGCTTCAAATCCAATCCAAGCATCGGTGCCATGCGGTTCCACCATTGTTTGCCTGCTCGGCGTTCCAGATCACACTGACGTTCGAGATTCGCTTCAAGCGGTGGTGGTGAAGTTCTTTTAGACCAGGTTAACTCAGTGCCGACCTTGTGTAGGTTAAACAGATTCAGGTCTGACTCAGCGTAAGTCGGGTCAGCTCAGGTCCAACTCAAAGCAGACCGAGTCAACTTGGTTACGACTGGGCGGGGGCTTCGCCATTATCATCATATGACGGTGCTTCTGCAGTGATGTCGCTACCGGGGGAACAAAGCTTCTGCATCTCCGCTGTAGTCACCTTTATTAGGCTACGACACTTCGGCATCTCCGTAACAGGAGATAAAAGGTATCTCCGCTCAGACTAACGGAGGGAAAGAGGGGGAGGTTGCTTGAGATTTTTATATTTGTTGAAAAAATGAGATTTAAGTAAAATATATAGTATAATAGGGATGGGTAAAAGTAGAAAAAAACTTTAGCTGAAATGACTGAGAGCAAATTTGTCTTTTTCCGTATGGTCAACTGTTGGAAATTTTAATCAATGTCGGAATGTGACTGGAAGGTTAGATCGGCACAATTCATCATAAAAATAGGGTTAGTTTGACATTTTCTTGTTTTACAGGGTTATATTGGCACTTTCATCGGAAAGGAAGAGTTAGAAAAATATTTAACCCTAATATTTTTACTGAGTGATATCAAATATTTTGAACTAAATGGATAATTACGCATAGGGTCAAAATTAGATTGATTATGTCGGTTATTTTCCCAGTTGATTATAGATCGAGTTATATATGTTATTTCTCTAGTTGAATCAGTTACAAGTTGATTATGGGTCAGGTTGAATCGGGTTCAAGTGAAAACGTATTCTGATTGAATCATGTTTGGGTCGGAATAAGATTTCAGGTTGATTCAGATGTGTCGAGTTCGAGTCCAGATTATCAAGTCCGAATCGGGTTTCGGGTTAAGTTCGGGCTGAGTTGGGTTCAGGTTTGGGCCCATATTTTCATGTCAAAAATCAGGTTCGGCTTGAGTTTGGTTGGATCAGATTCGGATTCAAATCAATATTTTACTGATCAGAATCAAGTTCGAATTGAGTTTAATCGAGTCGGTTCGGATCGTATAAAAAATTCGGGTCAATTATTGACAGCTCTTTCTTCCATTATCCCCTTTTCATCTGCATGAACCCATTTGCACCGCTGGGAGTTTAATGACCACACGTTGTGTGACACAAATGAAATTCAACGACCAAAATCAGCTGCCCCCATTACCCAAATATAAAATAAAATTGAAGAACAAAACCATATAAATAATGTATACCCCATCTCTCCCACCATTATTGACATATTTACTTTTTCAAAGTCAAATTTAGAAAACATTGAATCTAAATATGAGCTAATATATTTATAATAAATATATCATGTGAGATATTGTTAGATTCGTCTTAACATCTATTTTTTAAATATTAATTTTTTATGTGAAATTATTATATGTAATTAGATTTATTGACGGTCAAACATGATCATTGAAAACCGTAAAAAAGTAAATACGCCAATAATGGTGGGACGGATGAAGTATTCATTTCAGTTGCCAGGTGCTACTGAATTACTACTCGCAAACAAAAAGGCGCCATGAAAACCATAAGGCACTCTAGTTGGAAGAGTGATTTTTACGACAGGCTCGATCGAAACCTTCTTGGCATCCACAATAAAGACCTGTAAGAAAGGAAGAAAGTATATGCCACATTACTCACTTCTCCCAACATCACATGCATATTCAGGAGGCAGAGTAAAAATAGATGTAAAATTTCAAAAAGTTTATGTTATGCTGAAACAGAATGTTTAAGGTTCTAATCAAAAACCCATATTTGAGATTATGTTTAAATTTCCAGACTGCAAATGCTCCTTAATTACCTGAGATAAGTTATCCCTTTCATTGTGTGTGAATGCGATGAGCCAACCATCATCTTCTTCAACTCCTCCTGGTTTACGAACAAATGAAGCTCCTGTACAATATGTATCCTCTGGAAGCTTGTGGCATTCAACCTTTACGAACTCTCGAGTTTCATCATCCATCTATTTCAAAATATTAACTTTTTCAGGGGCCGAAAAGAATGTAATTCGTGACCTATGGGTATCATGTTTTGATGTGCAGGCTGGAACAAAATCTAGAGGGAGGCACCATACCGAGCGTAGCCGTTGTGATTTGCTCTTCTCAAAATGAAGTTTTGCAATTCCACCATATTTTGCCATTCCTGAGAAGTAAAAGAGTGCAAGTAAGGAGAGAAGTATTGGCAAGGTTCAATTCTTATATGAGATTTTCTGTTGCACTTGTCAAATAGATTGATAGAGATTACTACCTGATCTTGAGCTTGCTTCTGAATCTAAAATTTGTGTGTATCCGTATTTATTTTGTTCACCATTAAGTCTGTCATTGATGATTGGGAAGTCCATAGATAACTCAGTTCCCGTGAGGTACCTTCCTTTTACTTCTCCAGATTGAGTGTTCAATCTCCACTCGTATACACGAGAGAAAAAGGCTCCATCCTGTGAGTCTTGGTCCGATGTATCCACAGAACTAATATGCTTAAACCCTCTAGAAAACCAGTCAAGTTTATCAGATCCAAATTCAGGTCCGGGAATCATAGATCCACGAGCTCTGCATGCCATCACCACAACCTGTTGATTCAAATAATTTCACCTTGTTAGCTCAAGGATTAATGCAAAATCAACAGGATGAATATAGGATGATCAGGGTCAGGTATTGGTTGGGTCCCTACAAAAATATAGTAAAATCTGGACCCGGACCTGTAGGGTGTATACTCAAATTTTATGGGTCTAATGGGTTTTCGGTTTAAAATGGGTTCTAAATTGGTCTAACTTTTTTTTAAAAAAAATTCACTGAATAAAAAATATATATATTACTCCCTCCGTCCCAACCGAATTTGCAAACTTTTTTGTCAACTTTATCAAGTCGCGTTTGACCATAAATTTCAATTAGCATATAGGAAACAATATCATCATGTGAGATATCATTTTATTCCCCCATCAAATATTTTGTAAATATTAAATTTTAATTCATCGTTAGTATACGTAACTAAAATATCGGTGGTCTAACATGACCAGAGAAAGTTGACCAAAAAGTGTGCTTATTCGACTGGGATGGAGGGAGTACTATAAACACAAATAATTCAGATTCAATATGCACCTGAGTTAATTATTCAAGAAAAAAATGCAATCCATAATATATTTTGGATTAAAAATTTCAAAAATACAGAAAGAATAAGAAAGTGTGTAGGAATTAGGATAAAATTATAAGGTTATATAGATCTACAAGTCTGGGTTTGGATCAGGTCAGGATCTTAATATTCTAGACCTAGATTCAGACCTCTTATTTAAAATTTAGACCCAAATCCATACCCGTACTTGAAGAATCTAATATTTTTGGACTCATACCCAACCCACTAACCTAAACCATGTGATCCATGCTCATCCCAATGGGGGGGGGGGAGAGATCAAATGGTTAACCAATGATGGAAAATTAATTAGGAATATATTGACGCATACTGTCAAATTAATTACCTCGTCACCATCTTCAAAACAGTTGATCAAATGAAATGCAGTGCATGGTTCCACCTCAAACCATTTAACCGAGTCTGCATCACCATAACGTGGCATAACTCCGATCCTCGCATGACTTTGCTCTTCGTATCTTATCAGTCTACAAAGTTAGATCAATGTCAGCTATCATTTCATATTTTTCTGACAATTTCATTCGTAATTTACACAGCACTTCGACAAACAAATGCACATCTCATAGATAGAAACTACAAGTAGAGTGCTTACGCGCCGCCATTCATGAGTCGATTTACATCTATTGTCAGAGGAAAGTCCAGGATTACATTGTACCTAAAAGATTGATATATCATCATTATAAATCATTTAACCCAAATAAAAACTGAAAAATATGAACAAGATCAGTGTCATTTGCTACTGCTACCTCTCTGTAATCCCTATGTCATGGCATAGCGTGCATCTGTTTAGCTTTATATCCACACTGTGAATCATTTCCTTCCCATCGGCTGAGAATACGAAATAAAATTGGGCATCAGTTAATTTTATCTAATGTAGAGTTTACCCTCCTATTCAAGAATTACTGATGCCAATTACTCATTTATAATTGTTCAAAATTTCTAATATTTGAAAACAATGATCACCTGAAATGACTCCGAGTTCGTAATAAGGTCTGGCTGCTGAGATCCCAAACACAACCAACTCTCCAGTGGATGGAACTTTCTGTACAACATCCCAACATCATATGAATCTGTTCATGCACTAAATCTGCCTTTTGGTTTTAGTTCTCAAAATTAAGGTCCTGTTCTATAGAGCTTGAGTTGAATCGATTTGAACTGAATTTTAAATAAATGTATTGAAAATAGTGATAACATAACTAAATTAACCTAAATGGCACCAAACCAATTTTTTTGTTGAACTGAACTAAAGTCCATATGAACTATGGAAACAAGGCCCAAGTAATATTTCTAATACTACTATGGTTGGATCATTCAAGGGCTGAGATTGTGATTTATAACGAAGGGAAAATTTAATCAGGCATGTACATACCTTGGGATGGCTAGTAAAGGGTCGATTCCACTTTCCACAAACATCCCATTTCCCATAAGTTTCCAGAGTTGATAAATCAATTTCTTGAGGTTCGTGATTTTCTGCTGTCGCAAAATACCTCCCGGAATGCTCAAAGACATTGGTATTGCTGACGTATTTATCTACTGTACCGAATCTAAACGGAAGATTAAGAACATAAGTAAGCCAATTTTGAAGCACAAGGTTTGCTAACACCGCATCCATTCCTCAAGAAAGTCATATACACTCTTCCGTCCCAGCGTAAGAGTCATATTTTCTTTATGTATGAACATTTATGCATGATGATTTGGCATGAGAAGCATGAGATTGAGATGAGTTGGTTAAATTTCAGCCATAAATTTCAGCTCAAATAAGGAAATAGGAACCCTTGGTTGGAACAAACAAAGATGGAAAGTAGGAATCTTACGCAGAAACGGAGAGAGTATGATTATAGGTCACCATTACGTAGAACCAGTTGGTTTTATATAGTATCCCATTAATCTAATAATTTGTAGAATCATGTTTATTTTTTTGGTAATATTTCATCATCCAAGCCAAATTTGTACTTGAATTCCAAAATAACTTATAAACATGTACACTGTCAAAGTGATAATCTCTTACCAAATTGAGCAATTGAGCAGAAAAGACAGCAAGAGGATCTCCTTCAATGGCTGGGAGGAAAGTTGGCTTAGCTCTTTCAATCTCATGCTTGAAAGTTTCTGGCTGCACATATTTGTTTCTGTATTTGAGGGTCCATTTTCCACTGTCCGTATCTTTTTTAAAGTGCAAAGCATGAAGCATTCCTTCTCCTTCTATCCACGTGTGACTTGACTTTCCAAGTATAGAAACTGCCGACTTATATCCTCCAAACAGAGGATTTGGACCTGCAATTAATTGAAGACATTGAATTTCCATTTACTTTCTCTTTATGATTCTAATTCTATGGAAATATATACTCAAAACATTTTGACTATGAACTCAATCCTCCTATTTCTCCATGATGGAATTATTTATTTTACTCCCTCTGTCCCAATTAGTTTTCCAGAGAGCGAAACTGCAAGTCAAAATTTTGACTACATAAAATGACATTTTTTAACCTTCGTCTTCCTCCCACCTCATCTGCCCTCAACCACATACACCACACCACCACCGCCACCAACTTCACCACACCACCACCGTCACCAACTTCACTACACCACCACCGTCACCACACCACACCACCACTGTCACCACCTTTAACCACACCACCACCACCACACCCTTCACCACACCACCACCGCCACAAAGTTAACCACACCACCACCACCTTCACCACACCAACACCGCCACCCCCACCACTTTACCCACCACACCACCTTCACCTACATCCACCAAAATCGAAACCCTCAATCGAACCCAAAATCAAACTCTAAATCGATTCCAAAATCAAAACCTCAATATCAAATCGAAATCCACCAAAATCGAAACTCTCAATATCAAATCCAAAATCGAAGAAGAAGAAGTGGGAGGGGGCGGATGGAAGATGAGACGCGACGGGAGGACTGAGACAAAAAAAAGGTTGGATTGAGGAGATGCAAAGGCACAAAGTTTGGGAGGAGGAAAGAAAAGGGGGGGGGGGGGATTGGAGAGTTGCGGGAGAATTATAGA